>BMAV01002515.1:171636-192707 GCA_019973955.1 Trichonephila inaurata madagascariensis | reverse complement strand
AAAAAAAAAAAAAAAAAAAAAAAAAAGATTTTTGTCTTTATGCGACTTTCTGACAATGCCTCTCATCAGAAGCAAAATGTTGCCTTTTGAAAACTGCATGTTACGTTTGGTAAACTCTGACCAAGTGGGAAAATCCGTTGAAGCGTTGAAGTGATCAAAAAACCTTATCGTTTAAAAGAAAAAAAAATGTTCCACACCACAGTTGTAAAACACTTTGCATATCCAAAACTTTTAAGATTGATACGAGTGTTTGTTAAAGACTCTACATTTCAAAATAAGATGTGATAAAATATCAAGGAAGTGTTTTCGAGATAATTAAGATTAATTACAGATTTTGATAGACAACGCTTGGATTTCTTCGTTTTTATAGACTGAGGATTAGTTTATAAATTTATCAATTAAATATATAATTGATAAACCAAGTAAGCCGCCATCGATTCTAAGCTGCACCCCCAATTCTCAGAACGTTTTTGTGAAAAAATGTCACCGATTCTAAGCCTGTACCATTTTTATTTGTCACACTGTTCCAAAAATCTAATTCAGTTAATTATCCCGAGGTTTCAGCTTCAGAATCAAGAGAAAGAAAATCATAATGCAACACAGAATCCATAAATTCTTGTTTTTCCTTTAGCTGTATCCATATTTTTTTCATTTCTTCTAAAGGAATATCGTCTTCGTCCTCGCGATACTTGCTAAACTCTCACTGCTGACAAAGAATTCAGCTTCGACAAAACTGTTATGAATGGTACGATCTGTAACATCATGGATTCATGCTTTTGAAATTTCTGAAATACTTTCCCGTCAATTGATATTTGGCATGTGTGGATTGATTGTTTTCAAGAGAACAAAATAACAAACTTCGCAAAATCCTCTTGCGATAGTGTACTTTAAAATTTTTTATCACTCCTTGATCCATTGGGTGTAGTTTTGATGTGGCGTTTGGTGGCAAGTAAAAAACCATAACATTTTTCAATTTTTGGTTGATTTCCTTCGGATTGGTGGGAGAATTATCTAAAAGAAGAGTAATTTTGCAACGTTCTTTAATCAAACGTTTGTCCAACTTTTCAACCAATTTTCACAAATTTCTGACGTCATCCAAGATTTTTTGTTAAAGTTATAATCAACTTCCAAAAATGTTGCGCCTTTGAGAGAAACATCTTGGAGTTTTGCTTCCTCCTATAACAAGTGGTTTTAATTTCTGATGTCCAGTCATATTTACTTCTAACATTACATTTATTTTTGCTTTATTATGCTCAGCTCCAAAGCATTTTTCGTTGCTAAATGTTAATGTTTTTTCGGGCAAACATTGAAAAAATAAAGCAGCCTCATCTGCATTAAAGATGTTTTCTGGCTTATAGTCTTTTAAAATTTTACTCAGTCTCGAGTATCCAATTCTTAATATCCTTATTATCAACATCTCTACTTTCCCCAGATAATACTTTTGCTACAATTCTGTGTCTTTTCTTAAATTTTTCTAGCCATCCATTGCTACCTAGTAATTGGACGTATCCCAATGCCTTCGCAAATTGAAGAGCTTTCTCTATTACGAAAGGTCTAGAGATCGGAACGTTTTTATCTCGCATTGTGTGTATCCACTTCAAAACTGCTTCTTCGACATCTTTACAAACACAGGTTCTTAAACGTTTTGAACAAGAATTCGACGAATCATAATTTTGTAGCTTATCTCGATTTTTTATAATTGTTGATAAGCTGTTTGGAGGAATATCATATTTTAAGGCAACATTTTTTTTCTTTTTTGACGCCTTTATTCACTTCCTGAAGAATTAATTTTTTGTTTGTTTGATGCTCAAGCACTAGCTAGAAGAAACGCAGTTACCAGTGCGACTAATTAACGCTATAAGAGAACGGGAGACTAGTTCAAGGACACGGGGACACGAGTCAATTTTACTGAGGATATAAGGGGATATCGAGGATGTTTCTAGTGAACTGGACAAGGGAAGTTAAGGGTTGCATTTCTTGGATGAAACGCTCAGAATTATATTGCTCTCAGCGAATTAGGCACCTAATAAAAACCAGTTCAAAAGTTATGAGCACCAGAAAACGTGTTAAAAGAAAGAATAATTTGAAATGTCCATAAATACTTCAAAAATAGGGAGTAAAAAAGTTGAACCACAAGAGAAAAAGTTCGTTATATAGAAAATGCACTTCGCTGTAGAGAGGTTATTTTACGAAGAAAATCCTGAAATGTTCTTGGTTCCAGAAAAAATTTGGCTATATAGAAAAATTCGTAATATAGTTCGTTATATAGAGGTTTGACTGTGTATATACAGTGATGAAATAAATTCAGAGAATTTGCATATTTTATCGAATTGCATGAAAATAACTAAGTTGAATGAAAAGCCAATGCTTCCAGATAAAAATGCAAATCTTGTACGGCAAATACGTAAGCGTACACGTGCTTGCAGGCGGAGCCAGCAGAAAAAAACAGGCTTTGTAAACACGTGTAAGTTAAGACGTATTTCGTTGATGGCGACATAAGTAATGCCTTAAGAATCAATAGCTTTAAATCTCATATCCAGAAAATTGCAAATTACTTTTTTAATGCTTTACCTGTAACCAATAATATATAAATATGGTTAACTTAATTTCTTATAATCCTAATAATAAAACTTAAAGGTAAAGAAGAATTTTTCTTGATTCATATAACCCTCCATAATATTTTAAACTTATTTGCAATAGTTTTTTATTGCATATTAGTAACCTTAAATTTCTCGTATTTCCTTTATTAAATTTTTTTCCATGTTAAATTCTATTTTTACCCCACTGGACAAGCTCCTACCACTTTCCCAATTCTCAGCTCCCAGGGCAGCCATTAGGAGTCTACCACTGATAAACCGAGAGCCGTCTCCATGCAGATACACTCTCCATTCCATTCCGAAGAACGCCTCCCGGATGTCCAACACCTCAGAATTCCAGATATGGAATTGAGGACTGTATTACAGTCCGGATGCCCAAAATTGAACGCCCATTCAACGACGTATTTCGTTCGCCAGCAGACCTCGGCGAATTTCTTGGTGCTATTTTGTGAAGCAATTGATTCAATTCAATTTGTAACAGTAAAAATGAGTATCCACCAACGCTTAGATGATGGGTGGCAAAGAAGCAGGCCAATGTGAAGTCCAGATTTGTTGATAGTTCAATTTAACACCCAGCGTCGTGTGGAAACAGTTCCAGGATATTGGATCCATCGAGAGAAAGCTTATGCAAGGTCGTCCAAGAGCCACAACGGCCAGAGAAGATCGCCATTTGTCGATTATAGCAAAGCAACGGCTTCTCGACTCTCTCATTACTTGTATGCAGCCACAGGAGCCCGTGTATCAAGGGTGCCTGTTTCAAAAAGACTTCATGAGAGAACACGTCGACGAACAGGTATGGATCAATGGGTGACCACGTTCTGTTCGTCGATGAGTCCTGTTTCAGCCTAAACACCGATTCTCGTCGTACGCTCAAGTGGAGGGAACCCGCTATCTACTCTCCGCGACATCGACAATTATGGCGGAGGAGGCTCAATGGTCCGGGTGGGCATCATGTTGGATGGCTGTACACCTCACCATGTCTTTGAAAGAGACTCTGTGACCGATGTGAGGTATAGGGATAAGGTCTATGTTTGCCTTTTCAGGAGTGCATGTGGCCCCAAGTTCATTTTAATGGACGATAACGCGAGACCACATAGAGCTCTTCTGCTCGACGAATTTCTTGAGAGGGAGGATATTCGCCATATGGATTGGCCAGCCAGGTGTCCAGACCTTAACCCTATACAGCATGCCTGGGACGCTGTGGGGAGAGCAATTGCTACTCGTAACCCCCCTCCGAGAACCATCCAGGAAATTGGTCCCACTCGTTCAGCAACGCTGAACGAGCGGGACAAATTACCACAAGAACTGATAAAATGCTTTATTTCAAGTATGACATCACACTGCGGACCTGCATAGCTGTAAGAGGGCGCCATACCCCCTATTAGCCCATTTCTTTTGTTTATTCTGTAACCGCTGTTTCATGCCTTCCAACTCCAACGAGTGTTACGCATGATCATGCGTATATATTGCAATTATTGAACGATTATTTGTTTTGTGTTGTATCAATGTACGTACAATCAAATTTCATTTAAATTGGTCCAGTAGTTCTAAAGATAATCGATCAATTCTGCACAAATCCTCTTAATTTCTTACACCAATGTACATATATATATATTTATATGTACATATATGCCCGTGTACCCGCCCACACATATATAGATATTATCAAAAGTAAATGTTTTGAAAAAGGGACCATTCGGATTCTAAATCCTACTATTATTTACAGAATGTGAACCTCAGAAGGGAACAAAATTCGATTTTAGTATAATATTCACAGCGCAATAAAACTAATCTAAAAAAAACCTTATGCTGATAACCTGATTACTAATTTATCTATTCATTTATTGCTAAAAAAAAAAGAGAGAATGTGAAATATTCACTTTCTTTGAAGAACCTATCCAACAGCAGGCTCTCTTATCAGGGCTTCACTTTATAACAGTAAGGGATCAAAGTCTGTCGAATTTGAGTCCACGCAGAGAAGGGAGTATCATTCCTCTTCACAGCTCAAAATGACCGACGCCACACACACACACAATCAGCTCAATTTAATTTCACTAGAGCTTCAAGTCCTGAAACTTCGGCTACGAGTGAGTACGTAACCATAAGTTGCCGCGGACACTAGTTTAGTTTTAAAAAGAGACGTTGTACCGACTTGGAAAAAAGTATTTGTTGCAATACACTTTTTTGTTTACATATACACATTATTTTTACGTGCAATAACTTGCAACTAACCATTCTTATACTTCGATTGAGGGGATATGTTTTTTAAGGATAACAGCTTCAAAAATGTATGTGCTGTTAATTTCTACTGCTTTCTATTTCGATCATTTAATTTCTAATTCCATCTGCTTAAAAAATTAGAAATATTTTTCCTACGAAAAGAGATGGGGTCTCACTAATGGTATTTTTACAACCAAAAATAGTGAGCTGAAAGTAACTGGATCTAAAATACAAAGAATTGTTCGCAATATTTTTTCCAAAATGCGGAAATCAAGACTAAGTGCTTTAATTATGGAAAAATAAGCAATTAAGTATAATGTACGAAAAAATAAATTATCCAAGTTGCTATGGAAAAAAAAGAAAAAAAGATTTCATTATTTTCATAGCTCTTGTGCGTTAATTTCCTCTTAGAAGGTAATTCTAAGGTAAATCGTGTTTTCAATACTAAACCTAACATTAATACTCAAAAAACTATTTTTATCAAGTAATTTGAGGAACACAGAAAATTGCAGCCTGATATGACCCATGGGATGGAAAAATCTCATATTTACGAATTTTGATGCACGTGGTCATCTAAGGCTGTTTTCCACACCGGATTCTATAAAAGATTTCTTAACGAAAAACATCATTCACACACATATATCAAATTAAAATATTCTCTTCATTTATAACTGTAAGGCAGCGTTTCTCAAACTGTGGGGCATGCCCCCCTAAGGGGGCATGATAACACAACAAGGGGGGGGGGCACGAGCCTATCGAAAAGTCGCAAATAAAACTTTATTTTAAAATATTATTAATTTGCTGAAAGGAAGCAAAACAAAATACATTCTGACATAATAAAAAAATAAAATACGCATTTACACAGATATAATACACATACAAATGTATCGGTACTCCACACTGTATTTGATAATTATTTTAACAAGAACAAGTTTAATAATGACCAGTGAGCCAATGGGCTTGTCATATGTAAAATTATTTGCAAGAATCACCACTTATCTTGATTATTTGTACGGTTTGTAATTAAATTCATATTGTAGATTTACGTCAAAGTACATTATTATTGAATTCAATACATTGCTATTGTTTGGATGCGGGAGGGGGGCGCGAAGAAACTTATGACAGAATATTAGGTCGCAAGTATTCAAAGTTTAAGAAACACTGCTGTAAGGCAGTGCTTCTCAAACTTTCAATGTTTACGACCCAATTTTCAATCATAATTTTCACTGCTCCCCCCTCCATACAATAACAATGTATTTAATTCTATATTACTATACTTTGATGCTAAAGCTACAATACCACCGGCGTATATTAACGTCTCACTCAGCCAAAGCATTAATTTTCTGGACGTATATATACGTCTTTCCGAAGTACAATCTCTTCTGTGCACTGCTATCCATAAAATTATTCCGAAGGCTTTGGAATACAATAAAAGGACCTTAACAATGTTTGCGAAGGGTTTACTTATTTCAGGGTATTTGTTTATTCATTCCCCCCTCCCACCCACCCCAAAAAACATCACATACGTGGAAAACAGTGGCATAAGGAAGCGATTTGCGTAACTTTTAATCGGCAGTTAAGGGATTCATTATCAACCGTACAAAAAAAAGTATCAAGATAAGTGTTAATACAAGCCCATGGGGTCACTGGTAATTATCAAACTTGCTCTTAGCTAAATATTGTTAATTTAATTATCAAAGACATTGTGCAGTACTGATGCATTTATTAATGTATTTTATCAGTGTTTTTTTTTTTTTACTTTTAGTAAATTAATAATTTTTTTATTATAGAGTCTTTTGTTTTCGACTTTTTAATATGCTTGCGCCTCCCTCGTAGAGTTTATAACGCCCCTCTCTAAGGGGGCGCTACCCACAGATTGAGAAACGCTGCTGTAAGGTGATGTTTAGTGCATTTTTAATTTTTAAGTGATTTTTTTTTTTTTTTGAAAAATGTTATAATAAGACAGGAAACTCATATTTAAAGACAAGGTTATGAAACAAAATGATGCAAACTTACGAAAAATAGATGTAATAAATGTAAGATATATTTTGTTGAATGCGCTTTACTCGAGCTTATAAAAGAAACCTTATGAAGGTTAATCGATGGAGACTTTGATTCTAAAAATTGTTCTTGCAAAACATGTATAACGAGAGGCCCCTCCAAAAGGACATTGTTTGCTTTCAATAAACTTCACGTTGGAGGAATTTTACGATGATTTATTAAGAGATATCATGATCCGATCGTCCTCATTCCTGCCATGGCTAGTGTTACATTTTATTTCAATGCTTGTTCATGGGCGACTGCATCATCGGAATTTAAATCCGCACCGACAGGGAAGGAAAAGAAACATTTTTCAGCTCTACGCTTCGTGATCGCGAGACTTTTCAAATTGGTGCGGGTCCCTCGAAATTATGCTAAAATACCGAAAAAGTCTCAACAAGATTTCCCTGTTCAATTTTTTTTTTCTGCTTCGAAAAATTTAGCATAAATATAAAACCTGTAAAATATCATTCATTACATTTCTGAAGAGAATTGCCATAAATATATTTTTTCCTCTAAACAATCTACTACCTTTAAATGTGAAATTGAAAAGCTTACAATAATAGGACGAGGAATTCCCTTTTTTTAATGTTCAGTCATTTTAACAAAAACTCTATTAGATATTTTAACTACTAACTAACTCGAACACAACTCGATTAGGTATTCTGTAAAAGTGTACTACTTGAGAATTTTTCTAGCCATGCGAAAGCACTTTTTTGAAAAATTATTTTCATTCATGTACAAACAGTTTTTTTGGAGAGCCCGAATTGTGTTGAAGCTTTGGAAAAAGCAAAGCTTTTCTAGTTAAATTTATATAATGTCAGTTTTATATAAAAAGGTAATAATGATTGAAAGACATCGAATAATTATACAGAAATTGAAAATGTAACTAAAATCAACAAATTTAAAAATTCAGACTTCAAAAATAGTAATTGCTTACGAGGTGAGGTTGTTACCCCTATACCCAATCTGAAGAAGGACCAGTCCCCTGATATAATGCCCAGGGACAGGGTACCCGGCTCGATAGCCAGATGCAGTAGAGGAGGATTGTTTGGTCAAGGGCCCTTTTACACAAGTCAACTTGTGCCGCACGTAATAGAAGAAACGGGCATTTGGGGGCTAGTTTTGAAAAGAAATGGCTCTCTACATGGGGTCAACTGGCACTCTACTGTACTCCTCAAGCGCTTGAAAACCGTGTTCTCCTTCCCACTCAACTAAAAGGAAACTGGGGAAGCTACGCTCTTCACAGCCAGTCTACTGAGAAAGCTTTTTATTGCTTCTTCGGATTCAATCATTATACCGAAGAGTCCTCGTGTGAAAGAAACTCTCTACACACTTGAGGAGTGGTGACAGTAAACGAGTTGACTAGCACAAGGATGTCTCCAGTGAAATCGGTCTTAAACTAAGAATTGGAAGAGTTTGGTTGTGTGCAAGTAGGGATGATTGGAAACATCTGGTTCAGGAAACCTTGCCCTATCCTGGGCTGTTACGCCATGGATCATGATGAATATTTTCGCTTATTTGGAAAATGAAGGGAGATAATTTTAGCCAAGATGCCGAGGGTATTTTCAAGTAAAATGAAAATTTCACAAATTAAAGAATTTCAAATTATATGTAACCTAAGTTTAAAAACTGTGCCTCTTCCCAGGGCCGGTTTATCCATTGGGTACTTGGGGCGTACGCCCCCAGGGGCCCGGGGCCTGGAAAGGTCCGGATAAGCTGGACTTAACCAGATTTTCTGGTAATAAATTTCTTCTACACCCAGGACCCGACAAGAACTTGAATCGGCACTAACCTGTTATTATATTATATTTTAAATGTTACTTTTTACCCTCTACAAGGATTATAATACATAGCTCAATTGAAAAAACTATCAATAGATGTTGTATGCATTATACAGAATTTCCTTCAGGGTTTCGAAGCGCTATAGTAAAAAAATTAAGATGAATACAGAGTAAAAATGAACATTTGAAAGAATGCAAAAACAATTCAAGTTTTATTCACATTTACAAGTTCCACTTGTAGAACACCTGTAATGTGAATAAAACTTGCATTGTTTTTGCATTCTTTCAAATGTTCGTTTTTTACTGTATTCACACACATCTTACTGTTGTTTTATGATAGCACTTCGAAATCCTGGAGGGAATAAGAAATAACCCTGCATTTTTGCATGGGGTTCAAACACATAATATTAAATGCAGTTTTTTGCAAGAGCGAGGTTAAACGGAAATATATATATATATATATATATTTGTAGATAGATTTAAAATATTTGGAAAAATTTGAAATACCTTGAAGTTTCTTTCGCAGGCCTAGCCCCCCCCCCTTCCCCCGTAATTGACAGTCCGCATTGAGCAAACACTTCAGAAGTGATGGATAGCAATCTTTTGCCTGAACTCTCTTGCGATGACGATTATTTTTTTATCCAAACATATCCATCACCCGATAACACAAGCGTGATACAATTACGAGAAAAATCCTTTAATTGCCCGACTAAAAGCGGACGTCCATCAGAAAGTAATGACCCGAACGAAACAAACATCAACAAGCGACGAGGTGATCGAACAAAAAACAATAACACCGGCCGCCGACAGAAAGTGCTCAAACAAATTAGAACTTTCGACGAAAAAGGATTTTTATTTTCCTGTTTTCGCCATTACGCGTGACCAAATACTTGACGGTTTCGAATCGATTCAATTGATAAGTGGAACAAAAGCAAAACCATTCGATTGGCATTTTTTTTTTCAAACAAGAGTTACGGCGGTGTTTATCTTTAAACTCTTTTACGAAACAGCTCTTTAATTATTTACTCTACACAACTGTAATGCTCCATTTTTTTTTTTATTTTGAGTTTTCGACTTTCCAAACTACGAACAGAACCGGAGTTCTTCGAGAAGTTAAGCCTAGAGAGCTTAAAAAAATTCGAATCCAAAAAGAACTAAATTTTTTAAAATGAAGTGCAAGAATGATGATGCTTATCAGGTTACTTATAAAAAATGTAAATAAATAAAAAGAGTAACATTTTAGAGCCTAATGAATTAAACTAAACTAATGAGAAACAGCAATAAAGAGACAAATAGCATTTTGAATCTCCACACCGCGTCACGTGATGCGATCTTTCTTTCCCTGTTCAGTATTGGAAAATTCATGAAGAATAATTTTTTACCAATAAATTTAATCAGAAGTGATGAGCAAAAATGCATCTCATTTTACGGGATAAAATCAAAATCATCAGAATAGAAAAAAAAATTCCAAAAATCCATTATAAAAAGCAATGCTTTCAGTGGGAATTGTGTGTGACTGACCAATCTCTCTCACCTTTTACGCTCTCTCTCAGTCCATTATTTAACTATCAAAAATAGGAAGTTGCCTAATACTTAAAACTCCACATATAACAATCAAATGAGCAACTAACCAATTCAGAGCTGCAAAGCAGGAAGGCTTCATTACAACCTATATTAGAAGGCACTTCAAATAGTAGAGCATTATAAATATTTTTTTAAAAAAAGTACTGGTAAAGTAAAATTTTAGTATTGGAAATCTACCTGACTTTTTTTTTGAGTTTAGAATTTGCAACTGTTCTAATACATTGAGTGATTTGATTCTTCGCACTATTAAAGACGGACTTGGTCATGTTGAATACAGCTCAAGTGACGAGGATGACACCTGGGCCTCACTCTCTTAACTACCACACCATGCCATGACAAATTTTTAACGTGCTTCAGCTCCTCTACATTTAGGATCTCCAGACCTGAACCCACTCGGCCACCGTTATCATATGACATTGGGTGAAGATCATCTCAAGAGAGAGCTCTGTAGAGTATTCTCCTGAAATTCTTTTCCATAACAAAGCTCTTAAACTGCAATAAAATATAGGATGGACGAAAGATCTGGCGAATTTTTAATACGATATTGATTTTATTCTGACACTTTTTTTTCTTTCTATTTTTTTGGTAGCCTTTTAGTTTATTTGATCCCGATAGTGTGGCGCGGAAGTTAGGAGAAAGGGGTCGTTCTCTTCCCTTGACCATGCTTTAAAACTACGAGGCCCGTCGCCAAAAGCCCTCGAGTAGCTGAATAATGCGACGTTACCATTCACTCAAGTTATTTGACGATCTATTTTGAAGGTTGCCAGAATTGCCAGTCTGCTTTATTTTAAACATTCTTTCCACGACATCGAATTTACGGTGGCATGATGGCTTTCTTACAAAATTCAAAGAAGAAAGAAATTCCCATCTGTTTGCTTCATTTATTGGACATTAATCTCTCCATTCCTGCCACTCATTCCATTCCAACTTGTTTTGAAAGGATTGAGGAGCTTGTCAAAAGAGAGCGACTGTTTTGACCATCTCCGTGAGGAATCTGACGGCTGCGTGATGGATGAGACCCACTGACCCTTTCTCCTGCGCAAAAATGCCGCCCAATGGAAATTGTTTTTTGGAATCAAGTACGGCAAACAAACATTTCAGTAAGTGAGTCCCAGCTTATTATTTGAAGAATTACTTTACATATAGATATTTATTTTAAATACTTGATTGAAACGAGTCATTTGCGTTGAACATATCCTGGTGAAACATGCTTTTGAAGATTGTTCATTCGTTGAAAATTAAGATCCTTGGATAAGTTTCGTTGGTCTTATTGTTATAAGGCTAAGCTTCTGCTCTGATTGGGCGCGTTAGCTAAATGGGCATTGTAGTGTCTGATGACTGTTTGGTGGTAGATTCTTTAAGAGAGTTGGCGACGTTCCCGCATTTGCGGGGTAGGGATTACTGTGTTTTGAGAGACCCTCCGGCAAAACGGTTATAGGGGTGAGAGAGAATCTTTTGTTTTTGGAAGCGTGGAGCTCTTGACCGAGATTTGGTGTAAAGGAAAGCGAGTTAATTTGATTGAGAACCGACGCATGGCTTGTAGTTTGCTGTGGCAAGAATAGAGTTTCTTGGGAGTGTTTTAACACGACGGACTATGTTTGCTTGATTGTAGTGATAATCGAGATAATTGTGTTTGATTTAAGAAATTAAAAAAGTAATTGAGTTACATTACAGGCATCCTATTACCCTGAATATACACACCAACGTCACTCGATTGAGTCCACTGAATACCCATCTTGTAGAGGGGACTTATTCAAAAGAAATTTGTCGTCAAAGTCCTCCCTTGGCGTGGTGTAGAAGTTCGGAGAATGAGGTGCCACCTCAGTGTCGTCGACGTCACTTAACCGAGGCTTAAAGTTACGAGGTTCGTCACCTCATTTTACTTCATAGTGTAACGTTATCTACATACGCCAATATATTTAACACATTCATATAACAATAAAAATTATATTTTAAATAAAAAATATCACCAGCGCTTACTGCACTTAAAATTTCAGTGCAAATTTCCAAATAATGAAAAATATACTAGTTGCATTCATGTGTCCTCAATAGATGTGTTCTCTACGATTAACCTCTAGGGAAGGGACTGATTAAACGATTGAAGAACATCGCCTTGTGAAGAAACCGGGATCAATGCAGATTAGAATTGTTAGCCGAGGGAAAAAAAGAAATATAATAGTAGGGAGAGGTTGTAAGGCTTAAGATTGCAGCTCGTGGAGCTTCGTAGGTGTTTTGACTTACTCTGCAGATGGAACCTGCTTGGCTATCACTCGAGCCACCTTGTTAACGTTAAGAGAATTTTTATTATGTTTCATTAAAAAAAAATGTGACGACCTATTTTTAAGGTTGCCAGAATTATTTCGCTCCCTTTGAATATTATTTAACATTGAGTTCTTGTTATTGGAATAAGAGTTGTTTAATTTACAAAGTCTCTTGAATTGAATCTTCACCCTATTAATATGAACTTCAGATCAACTTATCCAATCTGGTGAATGTCTCCACTTCTGCCACCTTATCCACAAACCATGTGACAAAGTATTCTTAATGGATTGGTTATAGTTGAAATCACGCACATAGTTTCAGCTCGTATTGTCCTTTTTAAAGCCCTTGGAGGAGCAGTATAGCCAGATGGGCTATTGTATTTACAAAGAAAACTACTGATTATTCACTTGCGCCCGGGAACAAAACAGATGTGGAGCCGACTCTTGAACCACTCCTTTTTCTTCTCGGTTACCTAGATGGATTTTTTTTCACTACGATTTATAGAAGGGACACATCTGTTTGACAGCTATCCATTCTTTCGTTCCCTCTCACATGTGGCCGCAATTCACTTGAATGGAAGGAGTGTCGACTTTTTGTTTCGAAGAAACACCGAGGAGTGTCAAAGAGAAAGGTTAGTTTATAGATACCTCTATATGGTTAACGAGGTACTGTGATATAGATAATCTCAATCGCTACATACTTTTGTCCTAGAAGAACCAATGCTGATTGGGGCCGAGACAGAGGGTGCAGGACGCAGCCCCACGACGCTCGCCAGTCATAAATTATTGTAGGCGTGAAAGAGGCCCGCCCAGGGTGTTTAAAGAGTCGGTTCGGATGGGGATTTTCTGTGATACGAGTGAAAGAGGTTGCGGGGCAGCCATACTCGTGAAACGATCATCGGGAGATCATCGAACTGCGATCTGGATATTTTCTCCAACGAAAGGGCAGCCGGACTGTGCAAGGTGACCCAATAGAACTTTAGCGGGATTGCTTCGATGGAGTGACGGCATTACGATCCAGTGGCATACCCGTGAGAAAGTGCCAAACCATCACGATACCCATTTTAGGACGACTACACTTTCAAAGATGTAGCTTACAGACCGTGTGTTGAAAATAAAAAGTATTTTTTTCCCCTTCTAAAGCTGTGGGATCCCTCTCGCCCCCAGGAACTAAGCAAACTTGGGAAGAGGAGTCACGGTCACGACGTTACACCCCTTTAACTCGTATCTCAAAATTATTTTGAAAATTCTTTGTTTATTTTCAAGTTGAATATTGATGGAGAGTAGGAGTAAGTTACAAAAACCATATACATATTCTTTCAGTCGCTACGCCACTGTCTGTATCTTTTGGTCATGTCTAAAAATATAACATAAACAAAGAGACAGATCTCTTCTAAACTCATTTCACAGTTCCTTAGATAAATACGAAAATTATTCGAATAATTTAACTTTAGACTTAGGTCTTGGGGAGTATGGAATAAAAATTTATCTTAAAAAAATAGGAGAAATGGCATGCTTCAGTGTTCTTTCGATACCGGCTCGCGATATCATCGAAAGTTTCTTAATGTCTGATTTCAATACCTCTAATTACAAAATAAATTTAAAGATTTCCCTGCAAGCCTCGATAGATCTTCTTACGGTCATGTTCAATTTTCAAATAATGACCCAGGTTTTATTGATTGATCTTTTGTTAAAAGAGTACTCAAAGTAGGACAGACCTTGTATAAAATAATACTCCCAATCTAAGTCACTCCAAGACGATTAAAGATTTAACGTGGCCTCTACATACTGTTTATGGAAGTACTAAACCAGAACCCTTCGGATAATGATTTAGACGCTAGCCATCCAATCAAAGGTCTGTCAACTCAATGACCACAGTTGGAGTGGTCCGTAACAGAGAAACACAGTGTGACGTTTGAGATAAATAACGGTAGTGTGATATTGATTGATTTAAACATTTAGTTTATTTACGGCACAGCTATTATTTATAGATACATTGACGTTATTAAACTTATTAAAAGATTATTAGAGTTCAAATGATGTGGTTTGTGAGGGAGGAGTTTTCTTTTGGGGACCGCTCTCAACGGAGGCTGTAAGACCATCTCTCGTTCTCTCTCTCCTTTTAGGATCAGCGGCCGGCGTCTTTAGCTTCCAGTTACATCCTGCTAGTCGGGAAAAGGGACCCTCGTGGTGTCAAAGGTTGCCGGGGTGATCCAAGGCGGAACCACGTAATAATTTTAAAGATGCAGGTGCAAAATGAAAGTGTGGGAATCCACAAAAATGCCGATTCACAGCTGTGTGATGGGAATCGTTACAATAGGTTTTAAAAACGGAGCCTGAATTGGATGCGTTTTTCTACAAAATCTCTTATTTGTGATACTTATCCATGCTTAATTCATTGTTCTATATTCCGTTCTTAAAATTTAGACACACGCAATGATTTTGAATTCTTCGTCTGAAAAAAATATGCATTTGAAACCCTTTTTACTTAGAAAACATAAGAATCGAAATATAGAAAATATTGTGCAAAAAATAAGGAATTGATTTTTATTTGAATATATTTTAATACTTTATACTTTGAGATAATTGATTATTTATTAAAATTGCTCTGAGAAACAACACGCGCGACAGCTCTTAGCGACGGACCATGAGTTCCGAAAAGGGCAGATTCAAGTGCTTATTGAATTCAACTGGATGTCGAAGTAAGACTCAAAAGATTGTTTTTCAGTGGTAACATACTTTCTTTTCTACTCGATTGTGGGAAATGTTGTTGCGAGTGTTGAACAGCTGTTGCGAAAGTTGGTTTTTGAACCTCTGTGCGTTCAATTCTTCGCAAATATCTTCTTGGGTGTCATTAGACTCCGATCTTTCGTTTCGTGCGCCGAGTTCCCTCTGTCATCGACATTGGTAATAGGAGAAATCACCGATGGCACTAAGCTTTTGGAAGGAAATCGAATGAAAATTATTTGTTCACTTATGAAGCGAAAGAAAAATACACAAATAATTTTTCTCTTTAAAAAATCATAAATTTCTTAATACATCCTTTTCTGGAGATTTGGAGAAAAAAATTGCTTACCTCTAGCGACAAGCATGAATGAGCTTTTTTTCCATTAGCTCCTGTTCTTTTGGTTTCAGTTTCCTTCAAAAAAAGGGTGTTATTTTTTTTAATTCAAAATGTTCTTTGAATTAAAATTTAACTTAAAATCAAAAATGTTTTACTTTTTATAAAACAAGAAAAAGAATCATAAATTGTCAAAATAATGAGAAATCTATTTTTAAAATTTGTTAATTAAAAAGTTATTTAGATACGTTTCTTTTTTAGAAAAAAAACCCGCACTAATAAAAATTAAAGTTGTTTCTCCCTATCAATATCGCAATTTATAAAAACTCATTTTTAAATTGCATTTATAAATGAGAGGCGATTACTTAGTTTTTATGTTTACATGCCAGTGCAATTGTTTAAAAAAACTTCGTCTGAAACATTAAATCACAAAAGGCAATTGGAGTGTACATGAAGAGTTAAAAAAGTCTAATGAATTTCTCGTTTATGGGTGATAGAAGAATATGACAATGATAAAACAGCACTATACCTAAAATATTAAAATTCCAAATCCTATATGTTGCAAGGTAATATTATAGACACCTCAACCCCACTTTTCCGTTTAATCTGATACACGAAAAAGAAGTTCATAAAAGGGATTGTCCAAATGTTTTAGCGCGGAACATATCCAGGTAATGAAACCAAAGCAGAAAACGCCCCTTGGTTACACATACAACACTTATGCTAATATGAACGAGCACATGAAAATTAGGTTTTTGCCTCATGATAGTGTTTGTTTTAAAGATCCCTTAATGACAACAATTTAATTTATTTAGAAAAATTAAGATTAGCTCTTTTTGAGAAAAAAAGTAACAAAAAGCATATTGCATGTGTGTTTTATTTTTGTTTAGCAAATAAATATATGCTTTTTTTTTTTTTTTTTGCCCTTAGAATACAAATTGAAAAGTAAGATTTTCTTTTTAAATATTCATATGTGAGCAACTGCGTTTTCCTTTAAATATGAATAAAACGTTCTAATGCGTGACATTCCAAGATTCTGGAAAACAATTCAGAATTCGAATAACTAACATTTTTCTTTCGAAAGCGAGTATGTTTTTCCTGGATCCATGCAAACGTCTTCTTTTGACATAATAATAATAAAATAATATGAAAGACAGCACACACACACCATCAAATACCTCCCAAGTTACAGCTACAGTGAGAGAGGGAAAAAAAGTAAATCATAAAAAGGGCCACAAAAAATATTAAAAAGAAAAAAAAAATAAAGAAAAAGGAGAAATTCTTCCAAGGAGCAAACATTGAAAAATGCGATATCAGCGATTCCGTTTGATAAACTTGGCATTCCACGTTTCTTTTGTTGAAACAGCTGGTGTTATTTTGCCAGGCATCGACCTGACGGTACTTTTTGTGTACCTCGTGCTCAGTATGAATTTTTTTGACGCGCGCTCACAGGTTGTTCCTTTTCTGAATTCGCCTTCCTCTGACATGTTTGAGTGATGCGCGTTTTGTGGGCAAATTATTCCCCGTCTTACGTCACGCACTCAAGGATTGTGGGTAGTTTCTTTCTGCTCTCAGGTCACCCTCATACATATGGATAGACACCAGAAAGAAGAATGCATTTGCATATGGGTTCAGAATAAAACCTAATCACTTTCACTTAAAAGTTCATGGTTGAAGATAAACAAATGGTGGATGGAAAGGGTTTCCGTGGCTTTTACTGAATTCAAACCTTGAGGTAGGAGAATTCGTGCTCCTGCTAATATTTTCCCGCGCAAACCACGCCGTTAAAACCTGCATTTAAACAGGACAAGATCCGGAATGATTTTTACAAAAAGACGTTATTTTTGTTCCCTTTCCTTTCACTTTTCAGCTTAAATACAAATGTACGAAATGTGAAATATTGGGATTTAAGGTATCCGACTACTTGCGACAACTTTTTTTTGAGAAAATGGAGATATGAGGATTTTTTTGTGATTTTTAGATTTATTTCGTATATTTTAAAGAAAAAATCCTAAAATTGAAAACAGAAATTTTTTTTATTACTATTAAAATGGGAAAAAACTGGTGAAAATGTACAAAAAATTGCATAAACGGGGCCCGCTCTGTACAAAAGTTTTATGAACAAATTCTCAATTTTTCAATTTTGATGTGTTAATTTGTTATTCATGTTTGAAATGACCTTCAGGAAAGAGATATTTTAATTTTTATAAAAACTAGAGCACTTTTTATCTTAGTGATTATATGAAATTGCTTAAAAAAACAGCGATTATATTCACAAAAAGAACTGTAAATTTTGAAATAAAACAGTGATTGATAAATCTGAAGGTCAAAATACTTCTAACATACACAAAAAATTTCAGCAAATTATTTTCAAAACTGTTTGAGCAATGTCTGTCCCCGTTTGAGCTTTTCGAAAAAAAAAGGGAAAAAAAAACACATTTCGAGTAAAACGTGTTTTGATAATTGACATCTTGTATAAAGTTATGTGTGTGGCATCTGCTTTTAATAAAACACTTGTAGTTTTTGTTCTAGTGAATGGAAAGTAAAAAACTTGGTATTTTTATTAAGCTAATAAGATGGCATGTAAAATAAAATCATAAGAAAAATAGTCAATTTTTGAAAAGAAAAATCATGATTTTAGGGTAGTGGGATACCTTAAAAAAGAACCTCGTGACGACAAGATTACTGGAATTTAATTTAGGAATACAGCATTGCTTAGAATAAAGAGAAGTTTTGCGATTGAATTGAATTGAAACGGTTGGACTTCTCCATAGCCACATGAAACTTACAGACAGCGCTCGGATCTTGTCATTTGAATCAGCTGTCATTCCACAAGGACATCACTTAATGGCGTGGTATGGAAGTCTGAATAGAAAAGTATCACTTTTATTACCCGTTTCCTTTTTAAAACGACAAAGTTCCTTGTCAACAGCTTATTCACGTCAAGTAAATGAGCTAATTTTCGGGTAATTAGGTGGATTTCAAATCTGGGTGTTTTAGTTGTTTTTAATTACGAATATAAATATAAAAGTATGGATTTTTAAATGACTCCAACTCTTGTTTAAACGCCAATTGAATTGACTTGGATCGATTGTTTTATTAACATCGCGCACTATGAAGCATCACGAGGGCGATGTCATTTTGATCCTTGGTCAGATGGCGCGGAAAACACATCCCACTCTCCAAACTTCCGCTCGTGAGGACTTTGAGCCTCCGTGCATCAGCTCCTCTACACGGCAGGTAGTCAGTGGTATGAGGACACGAAGCCGCCTTTCGACAGTCACAACACCGGTCATTATATGAGCTCGCCTGTTCAGCTAATGAAGTCCCCTTAAGGGATTGCATTAGAAATTGCTTAAGAAATTTCAATACAATATCCATTTACGATAACGCTCGAAAATATTCTTAACCAGCGCCTCTTCAAAAACTGAAACGATTGGACAAAGTGCAGGCCTTCTGGAAATCCAATCTAGAAAGCAACAGATTTTAAAGGAAAATGAGCAAGTTTTTATTTTTAGAATAAAAAAGAATATTATTTATGGGCGTAATCCATTTTTTGCAAATGCAAAAATTTTGGTTTGTATGTGCAAAATATTGTAGTTAGGATTCATAAGAGGAAATTGCCCAAATTAGTTTTGAGAGAGAAATGTCACCAACGTAGGGATAACCAAGAGAGAAGCGGGTTGAATCAAATACATTTAGATACTTTTTACATATTAATAAATTTCTTCATACTTGCCCAATTGAAAAAAAGAATCTTTCTCTTATCCTATGAAAAATATTTCTTGAAATAATATCTTATGATATGATTTTTTTTTCAGCGTGAAATATTTTAATTTGAAAACTGTCTTCTTACTATTTTGTGGTCAAAATAGCTTTATAATGAATATCACAGGAAAAAGGAACTTTGAAAATAATAATAATATTCTTAGAGATAGGGAGTATAATCCTATGGTCCGAATGAGATTATAGCACTAGAAAGCAACACGAGGGCTATTGGTGACGGACCTCGTCATTCTGAACTTCGGTCAAGTGACCCCCCCCCCCCCCTTCTCCTAACTACCACACCAACGGGAGGACATGCATCCACCCCTCTACACGGCGGGTGTTCAGTGACACTCGAGGTCGAACACACCGGCCACGAGTTGGGGACCATGAGCACTAGGCAGCCACATTAATGTCTGAGAAATGAAGATCTAATGACTGTGTGTGAGGGTCAATCGAATAAAAAGGAGAGAGATGGAATCAAGTAAGTAAATTGTGTATAATTTGAAAAGTATTCGGCATAAATGTCAATACATTCCTCCCACTGAGGGACAAGACGGCCAATACCTCCGTGGAAAAGTGTTAAGGGTTGCTTAGGGAACCATCATTGTAGCCAAGCATACACCTCTTCGTCTGAAGCAAATCGATGACCACGAATGTCTTTCTTCAGGTATGGGAAGAGATCTGGCGAACATGTAAGTCTTCAATAGGATGATGCCTCTCATCCATCATTCCTAGGCATTTGAACAGCGATTTTTACAAAATTTCCATGTACCGCTTAGGGATGGCGATTCTTTCCTATAAAGATCAATTTTTAAATCGATTCGAATCGTAACCTGATGAATCGATTCTCAAAAAAATCGATGTCTAAAGGATCGATTCCTAAAAAATCGATTTTTTCTCAAGTCTGCATTTACAATGTAAATATAAATTCATTTTATGAAAAACAAGAAAGAGATGCCATAATAAACGATCTCATATCAGAAAAATCAAGGAATTTTTTAGTTCCAGGAATTCGACAATTGCAATTATTTTTATTACCATATCAAAGTATAAGGTATAAAAGAAGACATTTATTTTCTAAATGCATTTGTTACATAAAAAAGTTTAGAAAATAGATCATATAGCTTATAGTTCCCAATGCTTAATATTTAAGTTTTTTAAAAACAACAGTCTGTCAAGTCTACAGGGATCCAAGCGGTTTCGCTCATCACTTGCGATGTTGCCGGCAATTGAAAAAAGGTTCTCACAAGGAGCAGATGATCCCACGATAACTCATATACATCATGGCTATTGAGTGAACGTAATGGGGTACATTTTTTATGTCCTTGCAGTAAAGTATAGGATAATACTTAAGGTGCACAACTGCCTGCGATAAAAATAGTGTTTAATTTCTTCGTTTAAGCCCTAGCATTCCGGTGCATTCAACTAATGGTTAATAATTTTATGGTTTTTGCCAAAACAGAAAAAATCGAATATCGCTTTTCTGCAGTGGCGCACACAAGGGGGGTGTCCTGGGAATCCGGACCCCCCCCCAAAGCCCTTGATTTTTTTCCAGATTGATTATAATTTTAAGTATATAATACGTAAACTTTTATTAAATATTTGTTTTTAATGATTACTTTTATTAATTAATACTAATTATCTATTCAATAATTAGTTTTTTACTGTTTTTTATTCCTCAAAATCGACAAAGTCAAAAGGAGCATGATACAAGAATGGTGGACTTTCGATCCTGGGGGGCGGGGGGGGGGGGGGG
>BMAV01002515.1:88777-150281 GCA_019973955.1 Trichonephila inaurata madagascariensis | reverse complement strand
GAAAATTATCCATTTATGCGCTTTTTTAAAATATTGGTTCCGAACGTAGTCGGATAAATTAACGAACAATAACTACACTCAGGACTAAAATAAAACATCTCTTGTGACTATCTCCAAAAAACTCTTATTTTCCCTGTCCCCTTTTGGATAGCTGACACCGGACGTCGTATGGGAGAAAGGAATGTCCGTTGGGATCATACTCTGGGATGGAGAGAAAGTTACTAATGAAAAATGTGTGAACTTATAAAATTTCATGATTGAACATGTACTCCCGCCTCGAACTCTTAAGTTTCAACATAAAAGAAAACTGACATTAAACATACAGAGTACAAAATAAGGAAGTAAGATACGTTAAACGAAATACCAAATTCCCATCTAATAATAATTCAGAAAATATATGAAATTTTTAGCAACAAAAAATAACATATTTTTTCCAAATTTGATCCAAATGCAGCCCCGGGCAAGAGTTCAGTTTGTCCGGCCTTAGAGCCGCCACTGAATTTGGATTGCCAAAGAAAATAATGGAAAATAGAGAATTGATTGATTGAATATTAACGTCGCACTGTTCAGCTACACGAGGGCTTTGGAAAATAGAGAAAGATCACTAAGGTAGTGCTTCCCAACCTTTTGATAGCTACGGACCGACCAATGTTTGGTCCCTTTGCCGCTGCCAGCTGAACGTTGATTGTTTTAATTTAATAATTTTAATTTCTCATTGTATTTTTAAATATGCTTTCAGAATAAATTACTGTTACACCAAAAAATGGACAAAAAGTGATTTAACATGGAATATAAACGAACTTTCAGTTGAAGACGCACAAATCCGAGAGAAATACACGCGAGTTAATAAAATGGAAATAATGTAATGTTCCTTGTGCGACCTGGTACTATTTGATCCACTGAGAACGGAGATTGAGGACCACTGCACTAGGGCATGTCTGGGGTTCATTATTAACCTCTTGGAAGAAATAAAACATCCTTCGAACACGTCAGAGTCTTAAATCCTGTGTGAGTTAAAGAAGATAAATCCCCGAAGAGCGATTTTAAGCAAAACAATATTTTTTTTTCTTCAAAAATATTGTCCATTATTCCGAAAATAAGGGGTGCTTTAGTTCTATTAAAAATGACGACATAGAAAATCCAGAACTCGCATTTTCTCTCAATTCTATTCGTAGGTTCGATGTTTTTAAATGAGGCCAGCTTTTTATTTGGTCCACCACACATCATACAAAACTAACACCATATACATTAACTTTTATTTCACACCATTTTTGTCTCTCCCACCGTTCGCTAACATTTTCCGTCTTCCCTCTTGTCAAGTGTCTTTTTTTTATGTTTCACTGGCAGCTCCACCTAGACAGTTTTTGGAGTCAGGCGAACTTACACTCCCTCTACATTTAACATGAATTCATTTTCTTTTTTCATGCAACTTGTTTGTATCCAACTGTTTTCCACTATTGATGACACGGTGTCGAGGGTTCGAATCCAGGTGCAACAGAAGACCCACCATGTAGAGGGGAACGATACGCGTTAAATCTGTGTTGAGCCTTAATGTCCTCCCGTTGGTGTAGTGTGGTAGTTAGGAGAGGGTGGTCTTATCTCAGGTGTCGACGAGGTTCTTCTCCAATATCTTTCCTGTTGCTTCATAATGCGACTTCACTCGGATTCTCATTCTCTTCCATTGTTGATGATTGTTATTCTCGACGTCGTATTCAAAGTATTCTTTACCTTATTTTTTTATTTTTATTATAAGAACTCAATCTCCCTCCCTGATTGTTGTGAGAATAATGGATTACACGTATGAAAAGAAAGAAAAGTTTCACTAGAAATGTCGCATTGAACGCATTCGGTTGTATATATCTGCCAAAGTTCCCTCGACCATAGCCAATAGGCTTCTTACTTCTGGAGACAGAGGATCCCTGTGGGTTCCAAAGATTCTGTTATTTAAAGAACTCCAACTGACCCCCATACGGTTATAGCTAGAACAAACGACAGACACAAGAATAAACTCACCTAGATGTATTACGAGCGCAACACGAGGGCTATTGGTCAAGTGACCAGGACGACACTTGAGTTGGCACTCCTCCTAACTTCCACACCTCATGAAAGGAAAGACTTAAGGCCTCGACAGATTTAACGTGCATCAGCCCCTGTACACGAAGGGTCTTCAATCATTTGGGTTCGAACTCATGACATGTTGGCTCAACCAAAAAACACATCCCAAGGCCCACTCAGTTCCAGATGAGGAGTCGGACAAGACTCCAGTCTCCCGAGATGTCACAATGACCTCTAGGATTCCACGGCCCTTAATGTTTCCTCAAACGACTAAGATGAGTAGATACGAAACAAAAAGCATTTATCTCCCAGACTAATGAACCAATGAGCATCCATTCTTAACTCGGGAGCGAGTGCGCAGGGCACAAAGTCACCCCAGGCTCACGAAACCGTTAATTCTGGGGGAGGGGGAGTTTATTTGTTTTAAATGACCTTGCCGGTGTCCTCCTATATGACATTCTTCATGGGAACTAAATTGTATTTGTCACATCTCTCTTTTTTTGGGAGTGGCAAACGTATTTTACAATATTAAGTTACTTGTTTTGACTGAGTTCCCCACGCGACCACTTTTGTTCCAAAATATTTTCTATGAACATGTTACATTTTTCCCTGTCAACAACTGAATGGTTTTGATTGCTGTGTTGTACGACTTATGGCTTATAAATGTAAATGAGCCGAATATGAAAAAAGAAACGGGTATCTGTGATCTCTGTTGATGAAGTTGAAATTAATCAAGAAAGGGAAGAACCTGCTGAAATAATGCGCATTAATCATGATAGCGAAAATAAATTTGAGAACATGAAACGTTTGAGTTGAAAGGAAAATTTTCAAATGCTGCCTTAAGAACTACATCAAGAAAAATACGAAGCCATAAGTATTGCACAAGACACACTTCGCCTCGTCAAAAAGACGCAAGCAAGAAAAAGTTCAACATGCTATTTGTCGATCATCAAAGGACAATAAAATTACAATAACTAGAAAAAAATATAGCAGTTTTGCCTACAAATAACATTCCTGTAATGTTAGCGAAAAGTGTCTATGATTTGTGTCCTTTATTATAGTCACACACACATTTGAAACTTCTTGGTTCAGTTAGACTGGCATTTTTTCTCAAATTATCGAAGAAAAAATTGAAAAACCCTTAAAAGTAGATAAGTATATTTTCTCTTAACTAAATTATTCATTGGAATAAGGATTTTTGACGTGTACAATAAAAATAACTATAAAAAAAGGATTGAAGTGACTTAGTCACACCACGCGACCATTAACTTTGGTACCGAATGTGCGCCAGCTTCCAGGTTAATGCTCTGCAAGAGTTCTAATGGAACTTGGTAAAAATAAGCACAGCATCACTGACTAACTGTAACACCTTTTCCTTTATTAACTATTATTACTTAACTTTCCATTTCAATTAGTCGAATACCATCAATCTTTTTTTTTTTCAGATCCCGTTCTATCTGTAAAAAGGCGCGGTCGCAGTGGTAATCTAGAGGTTATCGTCACGAACTCATGTCCAGAGTGTTGCGGGCTCGAATCCTGAAGACCTGCTGTGTGGAGGAGAGCGATGCGCGTTAAACCTGCCGAGACTCAGTGTCCACCCGTTGGAGTGGTGTGGTTGTTAGGAGAGGAAGGTCACCAGCTCTGGAGGTCCGTCTCCAACAGCTCTCGCGTGTGAGGTTAATATTGCTCTGTAAAAAAAGGTCCCTTTATAAAACATGCACTAAACCCCAGATTAGTTTCAAGAGGAGAATCTCGTGACTAGAGGACGAGAGAAAGGTTTGCGCTAGCATCCCGTCCATGTAAAGCTAATAGGAGTCCAACGAGCATGAGCTCTTCTATCCGACATGGAAACAAAGCTCGTATAGCTCGAGTGAAACATCGCCGGCCGATGCAACAATGATTATACGACTCTGTGTATAGATATCTCAGAGTATTTCGTTATTTCTATATATACTTACATAAAAGAAGTCGATGTCAATCCGCGCCACTTTTTTTCGGAGTCTTTGAAGAGAGGCTCGTATCTATGATTCATTAATCTTGAAACTGAAACAGGGTTCAAAATTGGCCCAATTTTCGGCTTTTGTTTCAAATGTCACATTTCCCACATTCCGCTTTCATAAACGGATGGAACAATTCACGCGTTCTCTTCCGAAACGAATTAAAGAACGGAATTATCATCGCGGGTTAATTCCGTCCGAAATCTCAATTCGAACGTCGGGGTGAAATATGAAATTCCATTATTTCTCAAAGACCACCGCGTCATCTATCTTCAAAGGGGGGGGGGGTGGTAAAAGGATCTCGCTCTCCTTCTCTCTTCCCCACGAGAGTATTTTTGCAATATAATTAAGGCTATTCCAATGGCAACCGTTATCGGAGGCGGCCAACATCAAAGGCAGGACTTCCGACAGCCACCTGAGCGCCATCTTCTCATGGAACACTAACGTTTTTTTATTCGTTTTTGATCTCTTTGTATTTGTTTTTGATCTCGGAAGGGAGGGCAGGGGGAGATTTGAATGTTGGCACGAGGTCTGAAAATAGCCGCGGTGACTTCTGGGAAGAGAGAGTTTCGTTCGGGAGGAGATCAAACGTGGAATCGAGGGTCCGCGGCGAGAAGGGAACAATTATTCGGTGACGATGAGATAAAATAGAATAAATGTCTCTCAGTGGGTTCCGAGAAACGACAATGGTTCTGCGAAACGACGAATGAAGCGTTGGCTTCGTTTCGTGTCCGGACATTTCTTCAAAACCCTTGAGAGTCCTTTGTTTAAAATGCTTTCTGTCAAACTTCATGTAGTCGAGAAAGGGAATATTGTATAAAAGTGTGGATTAATATTTTTTACATTTCACTGAATTTTTTAACTAAGTAATGATGAAAAGAATTAATATTATTTAAATAGATTTAAAATCGAGCGCTTAATTCGACAATTATACTAAACCAGTGCTTCTCAAACTTTCAATACTTGCGACCCAATATTGAATCACAATTTTCATCGCACCCCCCTCCATACAATAACGATATATTAAATTCAATAATACAATACTTTGACGCTAAAGCTACAATACGAATTTAACTTCTTTACCCCCGACGTATATAAACGTCTCGCTCAGCCAGTGTGTAAATTGTCCCGGACGTATCTGAAATACGTTCACTACTATCCATAAAATTATTCCGAAGACTTTGGAATGCAATAAAATGACTTTAACATTGTTTGAGAAGGATTTACTAATTTCAGAGGATTTTCTTATTTTCCCTTTCTCCCTCCCCCCAAATACACATGCGTGCAATAGTGGCATTGGGGAGTGAATCGCATAACTTTTAATGGGCAGTTAAGGGATTAATTATAAGCCGTACGTGATCCGGATAAGTGTTATAATTTTTGCATATAATTTTATATATAACCAATCGGTGCGGTCACTGGTAATTATTAAGCTTAGTATTGTTAAGATGATTATATATAAAGTACATAGTGCAGTACTGATACATTTATAAGTGTATTATATCAGTGTAAATGTTTTTTTAAGATGATTATAAAGTACATAGTGCAGTACTGATACATTTATAAGTGTATTATATCAGTGTAAATGTTTTTTTTTTTTATGACAGAATGTATTTTGTTTTACTTTCAAAACATTTAATAATTTTTTGAAATAATTTTTTGTTTTCGACTTTTCATATGCTTGCGCCCCCTTCTAGGGTTATCACGCCCCCTAGGGGGGCGTGCCCCACAGTTTGAGAAGCACTGTACTAAACCCAAATCTTCAAAGATAATGTAACTAACGCTTTTTAAGCGGATACTGAAGAAAGAAAAATTTGTGTAATTTGTTTTCAGATTTGGCTGTACTGTACCAATAATTGATTGATCTTGATCGTATCTTGACGTCACACTTCAGAGTAACCCAAAAGCTATTACACTGTGATCAAAAAAATTTGTAAAAGAGATCAAAGAAGATCCCCGAAAGCTGCACTCTTATTACTATTAGGTGAAAATGGAGAATAACTGTCAAAATCCTTCTTTTTAAACAAATCTTTTTCTCCGTTTTGACCTAAGGCTGCACCCCTTTGAGATGTAACTGCATCAGTTCATAAAAGGAAAAATCAAATTCTGCAGCAAAGGATTCTGAGAATTAATACTACTATCCCCTTGTATACATCAGAAATTCAGTGAATCATTGGATTATATCTAAAATCAATTGAAAAAAAATGTTCAGAAAAATTCCAGAAATATTTTCCTTGTTGCGTGTCGCAAATAATGAAAACCCGCTCATCAAGACTAGGGTTTCTGTTTTTCCATTCCCAAGAATTTCAGGAAAATCATGGGAACATAATAGTCAGTCCCGGTTCTTCCGGCAATACATCAAAATTTTAAAAAAATTTAAAAAAACAAGAGCTATTTTTAATACATATCAGTAATAATTATATAAAATAGAAATATATACATATGAATTTCAAACTTTATTCTCTGCTAAAAATACAAAAAATATAATTCCTTTAATTATTCCTTTTTAAAATGCGATTTGAGAAATCATAAAGAATGTATGCTTTTATCTCTCAGCCTAGTTCTTGGCTTTGTTATGAATAACTTTCTAGCAGAAAATGCTCCCACAGCATAAGCTGATGCCTAAGAAATTGTTTTCAAAGGTTCACCCAGTTTCATGTTTCAAGATATATTTTCAATAATTTTTTATAATCAATCCTGAATCAATTATCATTTTAATGTTCCATTAAACATGCAATTCACATTCGAGAATTTCTGCTTATTATGAATCATGTGGTAATTGGAGCTTATAACTATCCATGCTTACGAAAATGCTAAAAGTATTAAATTCTTACACTTTTTGTACTCTTTTCGTATTTAATGAAATAAATTTCGAAACCTTTTCCATAAATTGAACAAACATTACATTTATTCGAGATGGCCGAGAGCTGTTTACTAAGGTGAAGAAAAGGAAAACAAATATTATTAAGTCTCCATGGCGGGCGACTACTCATCATTCCAATGTTTTTCTTTGTGTTTATCTTTTTTCGGAAATGATTCACGTTCGCAGGGCGGAGATCGTTTCTGACCTTGTCAAAAGGAACACTCTATGAAAACCTCTCCGTGTCTTAATATGTCGATTCGCAAATACGCCAGCGAGCTGTCAGGGTTACGAGAACCAAACTTTAAGCTTTGAAGATTTTTTTCTCTCTTCTCGTCGCACATTAGTTGTAACATTCAGAAGAAAGGGAAAATGCTGGATTTTTATCATTTTTTCGAATGTATAAGCAACTTGTTAATCACTTCTTGAGAATTTTGTTGTATTGTTTCATTTTTTCCCGAACTGCTGGCGATGGCTCTCTTCCTGTTTCGTTAGGGCTTTCTCACGCATTCTGTTCCACCAAGCTACAGCAAACATTCATTAATTCACGAAAGTGTATCTGGCATCCTTACTAAATAAAATCTGAATATGTAAAAGGAGAAAAATAAAGGGTAGGATGCAGAATGATAAATAAAGGGGATGAAAACAAAGATGAGGCAGGGATTGGTAAACCATGGAACGTGAGCAGTTTTCTGCCTCTGAGCATTATTGAAGAATATTTATGTCATTAAAATTTGCTTATCTTTTTCCTTTATAATTTATCAATTGGAAAGATTTACGCATATATCTAAATCAGAGGGGGCCAACCCGTGGCAGGCGTTACAACCTGTGGTACGCTATAACTTTTTGAAAAATTTTAAAATATAATTAAAAATAGCATTTTCTTTCTTTCTTTCTTTCTTTTTTTTTTACAATTTTATAAAAAAAGATGGTGGTCTTAGACACAAAATCTCAAAATTTATTTTAAATACAATTAATTGAATCAAAATAGAAAATATCATGAATATAGAATATCATGTAATATAATAGAAAATAGAAAAAATAGAAACAGAATATAGAATATCATGTAATCAATATAGAATTATCATTGTAAAACTCCTTCCTTGTTGTGTGCTCTGGCTTTCCAAAAGTGCACTCGCGAGATTTTGGAATTTGAGGGGCGTACCTTAAAATATCTGGAAGAAAACAATGAACTGCTCGGTGAGTGCTTGCTACTCATGAATGAAGACTGGCTTTGGGATTAAGTTTTTCTTACCAATATTATAGGAAATTTAAATAATTCAAATTTAAGATTACAAGGGAAAGATTGCAATTAATTTCTACCCTTGGTGGTCATATATCTTTTGCGCTTTTATCTCTATTTTGTGTGAAGAAAAGAACTGGTCGAATATTATTGACTATCTACCAAAGTAAATAATGCTTCGAGTTATAATAGATTTAAAAATTTAATATTCATTTTTCAGGATTCATTCAGTGCTAGGTTGAATGATTTTCAAGACGATAAAAAAATTCTTATCTTTTCATAAATCCTTTTTCAATTTCTCTTCAAGATGTTAATTGTTACCCACCTAAAATCTAAATCAGAATTATTAACCTACAGCACCCTACTAGACTTGAAAGCCCAAATATAAGGAACTTATTTTAACTCAAGTGTTCCAATTTATATTGAGGGAGTGAATAATAACGTCGCACTGCTCATCTACTCGCCAATTTATATGGAATGTTGGACATTTGAACCGACAGAGGCAATTTTCTAAATTTTCTCTATTTGATTGTAAGATATTGTTGTAGTTTTGGATCAACAAAAACTGAATTAAAGTTTACTCTTCCGAACATAATATATGTAAAATCACCCAAAATTAACTGATATAAAAACAATTTAATTTGGTTGGCATCTTCAAAAGAACTAATCCTAAAATAGTGGTAAAAAAGCTGCAAATTCAAAAGCCTCATTAAGCTAGTACTGACTGTTTAATAATAAACTAGAATTCAATGTTTAAAGTTACTCATTTTAATTGGATACCTAAAAAAATTTATAAAAAGTTTATTAACAATGAAACCTAAGTATTTTTTTTTATTTATTGAGAACGTTTATAACCCCGTGCACCACAAAATATCACAGGGGGCTTCCATAGAAGCAAGCGTGAAGCACACATCACAAAGAAGAGAAGGATTACAACACAAACATCCATGTCTTCTCCGGGATTCGAACCAAGATCCTACAGCACCGCAGTCAGCGTCACTAACTACTATACCGGATGGGTGGCAACATAAATATTTATTATATTATTTCTTAAAATTTTTTTTTACCAAAGTATTTATTATATTATTTTTAAATTTTCACTACTTAGACCTGCATAAAAAAGTAAGCTATTTGCATAAAAATCCCTTAAGCCAATAAGTAAAATTTTTTTACCTCCATATATCTTTTTGTTTATTGGAAAAATTGGAAGTTTATTTATTTGATATCAGATAGTGGCGCTCTTATCTAAAAGGTTGGCCACCCCTGTTCTAAATATATATGCGTAGCCAACACTTTGGATCTAAATTAAGGCTACTTAAAAATGTGTGAGTGGCTTAATACAAACAACCGATGCCAATTTTAAATGAGGAGTTTTGTTCAAAAGTACTAGATTAAATGAAGTTGGTGTCCCTTAAAGCAGCGGTCACCAAACTTTTTGACCTCGCGGACCAATAAATTCATAATTTAAACATCACGGACCACTAATAGGATTTTGTAAGCATATATATCTATATTACTTAAAATATATAATTAAGTATATCTCTATATACTTATTATATATATTTATAAAATATAATTGTGATATAAATACACATAAAATGTACCTAGTTAATAAAATGAAACCATCATTGTAACCAAATTATGAAAGCTTTATTAATAAACCATAATAAAATAAACAAAAAAACTGAAAAAAAAAACAAAACAATTAAAGAATGTCTTAAGTATATCAAACTTTTAGCATTATACATTCCTAATGTGATGGATATTCCTGCTTAAATATGAAATAAGTTTAGGGATATTTGAATCTTATTTTGTTACTGCAAGACGGAGAACTGCATTGATTTCAAGCTGAGATCGGTGCCGTGTTTTGATGGTTGTGACACATGAAAAGGCCTTTTCACATCAATAAGTTGTGGAGAATTGAATCAGAATTTTCATCGCCTGTTCACTTGTTATGGAAAGCCAAAAGTGATCTCTTGATAAGAATGAAGGAAGTTTAAATATGAGAGTTTCGTCGATGAAACTTTTAAATGCAGGCTTAAATTATTATCCTGAATTTTCGCTGCCAACGGATCTATTATCCACATATAACAGTGCAGCTACTGCAGTACGACTTATTTACCGTGGCATTATATTCTATGAAGTCTTATAACTTTTCACGTATTTTTATTAACTGAACTATGTTCCCATGCATTTTAAAACATAACTTAAAGTGATGAGTGAATATATTCCACACATTTTTCTGGAGACCAGCGAAGTTTTCTCACGGACCACTACTTTGGTGACCGCTGCCTTAAAGCACAGTGAAAAACCTTACTTAATTTAAAATGATTGTGTTTTATTTATTTATTTATTTTCTTTTGAGTAAAACAGGCTGTATTCTTACCAGAATAATTAAATGAGCATTCACTGCAAATGCTGCAGAGAAGGATCAGATTTTGAACTCGATTTTTTTACATTTCTTTTTTTAATTAAAGAATTAACTACCGCATTTTTTTTACAGAAAAAGGGCTCATTTCTTAACCATCTAATCAAACTTTTTTTTTTTTTTTATGTTTAACATCTTTCCTCTCGGTTGCTGGATATTTGTTGGGAGTGATTTCGTGAAAAGGGACGGATGTGTGAAACAGGATGTGACGTAAGCGCGCGCTACTTGATTTGACCAATGAGAGTGCGTGGCTGTGTCTTTTCGCTACCCTCGCATGGGGGTCCAACTCTAGTAGCCATCAAACACTCTAAATCCGTTAGTCACGATATTGGGGGACATCAGAGCGGCATAATGCTTATTTGAAAATGGATAAACAGTGATTTCGGTGGTTGTATACATTTCTTCGAATCAAACGGTTAAAAAAAAAATTAAAGATTTCCTGCATTTTGTACTTTTACCATATAACGAAGGTGGTTCTGCTCTTTTAAAAAAATTATCACTCGCTTCCCCTGATTTTGAGTGGTGATATTAACTTTTTCAGTTTGCCAAAAGCTGAACCGCTCATAGCTTTTATGAATGATGAACTCAAGCTCGAAATGAACACAAATTAGAATGTTTCGACTGATAACGGTGGTGTAACGTCGTCAGTAGTTAGAAAACAAGAAAATTTGTCACAGCCTTAGTTTAAAATTTACACAGTATTTAATAGCTTCATATGTTATTAAAATGTTCATTAAATAGGCCAAGCCGGGCGGACAGTCTTTTTCACTGGAGGTCAATCCTTATTCCCAAAGGCACTCGGCAATCCCTTGCTTTTCCGGGCTCCTCTCCAGTTTACTCCATGGCTCTCTGTTTCCATCCAGGGCTCCGTCCGTCTCACTCCAGGGCTCTATCTCTCCGTCCGTCCAAGTCTTTCTCCAAGTTTTTTCCTCTCCTCATCAAAATCAAACCCCTTTTAAACACCAGGGGTGGTTCCACCACACGCCCCTCATCTTCCTGATTGGCGGGCCAAAAAAAAGGTCTGCCCTCGTCCCCGGGCCACTTTCGTCTCCCATTTGCGCGGCAAACACAAACACATTCCTCGTCTGTCTGGAATCCAAGGGCGCCATAATTCTCATCCATTCTGAAATTTCCATTCATCTCACACCTGGGCCTCATATCCCTATTCTCTATGCATCGACTTGCATACAGGCTTCGCCTATTCAAGACTTTCATACAGGAATGCCTATTGTCACCGGCATTCTTTAGCCATTGTAAATTCCAGACCTGATGTCCGCGCTTGTCCGAGGCCAGGCAACAAACAATGACCCCATGGCCACCTGCTCTTGTCACCCAACATCTGTTTGGGGCCATAAAACTTCAGATGAATAGATAGGGTGGGGTTCACCCCAATCGAAGACGTCACAGTGGTACTGTTATTGACGCTGTTTTTAAATACTCTGAATTCACAAGTATATGTGTCATATTGTCTCCGCTCTTCCCCAAATTGAACAAGAATAATTATTTTTGATAAAATATTGCATTACTCCTTTTGTTAATTAAATACAATTTTCATTAAAGATATAATTATTCGATAGAAAATTACTTCCAATCATACCCGCGCGCGTGTGAGAGAGATTTTCATATTTTTTTCAGGAAAAAAAGTTAATATTGCGTATTTACCACGATAACATGTCATATGTTACGCATCATATGCGAATACTGTAAGACTCGTTTCTTTTCTTTTTTTTTAATTTTGACAGTGCTTAAAATTTTACAGACTTAATATACTTATGTCCAAAATTAAGATTACAAACACAAAATCTGGGAAAACTGATGAACTATTCGTTGTGTTGCTACGAAATTTGACCCAGAGACGTATGACAGTGAGAGAAAGAGTATAGCAACATAACCATAACGAAAAGATTTTAATTTTGAATTAAGATACAGGATATATTAAAAAATATTAAACCATTTTTCAGGGAATTTGAAGTGTGACCACCGTGCACCGGTATACAAGCTTCGTAACGAGCAGTTCATGAGGGTGTCAATAATAATAATTATTTGTGGCAACAAAGCCCATTCTTCTAAAAGCACGACTTTTGACTTCTAGGGGGTCTTGGGAGTGGGTCTACGCTGAGAAATGGTTTTTACTAGACCATCCCAAATATGTTCAATAGAATTTAGATCTGGAGACCTCGAGGGCCAATCCATATAGCGAATATCTTCTCCCAAACGAAATTTATCAATAATGTGAATTCTGTGTGGCCACTTATTTTCGTCCATGAAAATGTAATCCTAGCCCATAGCACCCAGAAAGACCTCCAGGATCTCATTCGTATAACGCTGTGAGTTGACAACGACTGCCCAACACTATGCCACCGCACACAAGGATACTTTTGCCACGAAATCTGTCCACGGTTGTTGTGTAGGAGGGATGAAAGCGAGCTCCACACTTTCTCTTCAGATGAAGACTTTGTCTGGGGAACTTCAACTCATCACTAAAAAGAAACGCCCCCATTCTTTTGGTGTCCTGGCCTGATGTTTTCATCTCCACAAATATCCTGTCTTTCCTGTTGGATGTTGCCAAAGGGACACACAAGACTGACGCTGGGCGTACAGGACAGTGTCTGAAAGACAGTTGTAGAGCGTTTGCCTGGAAATTCTTCTTCCAGACCCAGCAGCATGGTCACGAGCAGGCTGAGGAGCTGTTGTCCGCCTATGTCGTCGTGTTCTTTAAGCCGAGTGCAGTTGTTGATGCTCTGTAGTGACCTTGGCTGACCTTCCTGGAATTGGTTCTACAGCCTTGTAACGATCGAGCCACCACCGCTTGAGACTGGCCAGCTTCAAGCCATGTTAAGGAATCATCTTAACGATTATGAGAAGTTATTCTTATTGAAAACAGGATAACTTGTGTTTGTTTTCATGTAATATTCACAAAACTGCTGGGAAAAATCTCGTCTGCCAAAACTAACGCTAAACAACATCTATTCCTAAACTGAAGGTTGATAATGTTCTGCATAATATTTAAAACACAAATTCTGAGAGTTTTTCTTTAGGCAATTTAAAATTATGACGAAAAACATGTTTAGGACCAAGGTAACTGGGACGTGAAAATTCTTCCAGTTTTACATTTTTTTTATTTCACTTTTAAAAAATAGAGGGCATTTTGCTGCATCCATATAGAAGCATTATTTATGAGATTTCAATAAATAGAATGCTAGAAAATTGAATTTTAAAATTGTTAACAAATATGATGTAACTATGATTCAGGTACATTTTCTTCAAAATCCGTTCTTTTAAAAAAAAAAAACTAATTTTTCTGTACTATATATTCAAATTTATTGAAAATTCTACATTTTTTGGGCAAAAATTACGGAAAATTTAAATAATTAGTTACAAAATTTTAAAATAAAATTTTGTTCTTTGAAATTTTAATTATGTCTATGTTTTCATTTATAAATACTCAGTGTAACTTTTAAATAATAAATAAAGTGGATATAGTATAAAGTGGATCTTATTATTCTAAGCAAAATACACATTTGGTTTTTCCGAACTGCTTATTGTTAACATTTGAATGCTCATGAAAAACTCTATATGTTTATAACTGTTGATTTTACTTTAAAATATATAAATATTCATATGTATGAGTAAAAAAACAGAGATTCTTTTGTTATAATTTTTAAAAACAGAGAGTTCCATTTGAATAAGGCATCAAATTTACTTTTTAAATTCATCAAATAGATTTTCTTTGTGTATCTTTATAGCAATAAAAATATGTGTAAAAAATTCTGTAATATATCCTTTAATGATGATGTTCAAAGTGAAGTAAAAATACTAAACCTTGTAAACATAAAATTTTGGTATTTTAAATGGAAGAAGGTGTAAATCGTTGATACACGTGTTGATGAAGTAAGGAAAGAGTAATTAAAATACTTCTAAATATATATATATATATATTTATAATCTAGAACTTTAAGTTTAGAATTTAGAGAGAGAAACTGAGAAATGATGCAAAATAATCCAATTAAGTATGGTATGGCTTTGTATTGTATTAAAAAAAAAAGAAACGAGTCTTACAGTAGTCGCATATGATGTGTAACATCTGACATGTTATCGTGGTAAATACGCAATATTAACTTTTTTCCTGAAAAAAATATGAAAAAAAAAAAAAAAATCTCTCTCTCTCTCGCGGGTATGATTGGAAATAATTTTCTATCGAATAATTATATCTTTAATGAAAATTATTTTTAATTAACAAAAGGAGGAATGCAATATTTTATCAAAAATAATTATTCTTGTTCAATTTGGGGAAGAGCAGAGACAATAGGCTTGATAACTAAAACATGACACATAAACTTGTGATTTCAGAGTATTTAAAAACCGATTAAAAACAGCGTCAATAACAGTACCACCGTTATCAGTCGAAACATTCTAATTTGTGTTCATTTCGAGCTTGAGTTCATCATTCATAAAAGCTATGAGTGGTTCAGCTTTTGGCAAACTGAAAAAGTTAAAATCACCACTCAAAATCAGGGGAAGCGAGTGATAATTTTTTTAAAAGAGCAGAACCACCTTCGTTATATGGTAAAAGTACAAAATGCAGGAAATCTTTAATTTTTTTTTAATGTGTTACTTTGAAGCTACACCAGTGCTGTTGTTGAGGGATTTCATAATATGTGTCAAGATGAGCACTTTGAGTTTCAATAGCTTTCACCCTTCTTCACCTTAAACTCACACCGTCGGCCCCGAATTGGCATCCCTTGGCCACACGGCTACCACGGACCCAAGCTACTTATATACCGTAAAATCCGGCGTATAACGCGCACTTTTAACACAAAAAATAAATTCGAAAGTTAAAGGTGAGCGTTATACGCCGGGTATAAAAACGATATCTAAAAATTGCAAAAGAGAAAAATAAATTTGCTTCTGAATGTACAGAAAAACTATTTATTTAAAAGAAATAACTTGTCTTAGGAACTAAAAAAGAGCTGTTGTTCTAGAAATATACTATTTTTTCAAATATCTGGGATAATACCTCGAATAAATGACTTAAAAATATAACAGCAATGAATACTATTATTTCAGGTTTCTTCGTAAAAAAGAGGGTGCGCGTTATACGGCGAATGTACCTAAAAATAAAAAAATCAGCTTCAAAGTATAGGTGCGCGTTATACGCTGGATTTTACGGAATATAAATTTGAAAAGAAAAACATATTTTTGAAAAGATAATAAGTTTTTGAAGGAAAACTCATCTCGGATTTTCCCTATTTACACAATTATTTATGTAATTATAAACCGAACTTTTGTCCCCAAAAAATAACCAGAAAAACCCATTTTAGTTCATGTTCTTCAAGAGTTTTAAGTGGCCGCGGTAGCCGAGTGGTACAAGTATCGGATCGTGGCATGCCTTGTCACGAGTTCGAGCCTAGTACCACTAAAGACCCGCCGTGTAGGGCAGCGATGCACGTTAAATCTGTCGAGTCGTTAATATTCAATCAATCAATCAAGAGTTTTAAGAAAAATCATTAATCTATAAATAAATTCATGTCTATAATAGTTGATGATAATGTATTTATTAAGAAAGCTCACATATAGATTGTTTTTAATGGCATATTTCGAATGATTTTTGCAAAATTACCCACTCTATGTTGAGAAGTAAAAGAGGGGGGGCGGCCGCCTTGCTTTCGGAGAGCTTACTGCAATAGCGAGCAAGAAGGAAATCTTGAGTCGCTCCGGGAGTGACTCAATGCAATGGCTTCATCTAGCGAAGATATCGGGACAGGACCATTTTGAAAGCAATGATGAGAGAAAGGAAAAGATAAAAATTTGAAGATCAGGCATTTTCAGTTTAATTAAAAAAAAAAAAAATGTATGCAAAGTGTTTTAAAAAAGCAGTTTTAGCCATTTCAAAGGCATTTTTGAAAAAAAATAATGCATATTTTATATAAAAATTCATACTTTTTTTAAAAAAGTAATACTTTTGTTAATAATATAAAGAAATTGTTCCTTTTCGCCTCTTAACACTTTCACGTAAATGTATGTTTTTGCGACTTCTCACCAGTTCAATGCTCTGTATTTATTCCGAATCAATCGCATTTTCTTCCGATTCTGTGAACACTCCTGCAGAAAAATGAGATAAGCTATAACTCGCTGGATTCCATGACTGTTGCGTTTCGAAACAATGCTTGGATTAATAATGACGGCAGATTTTTGAGCCTCGGTCAAGTGACTAAGACGACTCTTGAATGGTATCTCACACTCCAAACTTCCACAATACACCCACGTGAGAATAAGCACCGTCAGATTGAACGCACATTGGCCAATCTTTTGTTGTATCGATTGATTGATTGAATATTAACGTCGCACTGTTCAACTACACGAGAGCTTTTGGCAACGGACCACGTCATTTTGAACCATGGTCAAGTGACGTGGACGACACCTGAGCTGGCACCCCCCTCTCCTAACTACCGCACCACACCAGCGGGAGGACATTTCAGCTCTCGACAGATTTAACGTGCATCGCTGCCCCTACACGGTGGGTCTTCAGTGGTACTGGGCTCGAACTCGTGACAAGGCAAGCCACGGTCCGATACCTATACCACTCGGCTACCGCGGCCGTGCTTTTTATGTGGCATAGCACTGCATATGTAATAGAATTAGGTCTTAAAGTATTTTTAAAATTGGAAATTAAGAGAAGAAAATTCAGCTCAATGCATGGATCTCTCCTCAGTTTTTCGTGCTTCAAAAGAGATCTGTTGCTATTTAATGTTTTCATTGTAAAATTGGGTAAATTTCATTTTCTGATTCAACAAAAAAATTTCTGGACCTGGACAGTCTCATATCGAAATAACATTTTTAAGCCACTGTAACATATTTTGTTTTCTTTCGCTCTCAACATTCTTGTTGTAATGGAATCTACCTCCGTCTTAGTTGAACAAATAAATGACTAGATTCCGGCCAACATCTTGTGGATGACGAACGCTTCCAACAGGAAAACACAAATATTTCTTAACTAGTAATCGACGGAAATGCTTCTGAGAAGAACTTTGTGAATGTCACGATTCCAACATCTTTTGAGCCATTTCTCTGGCCATGTTCCGGTATTGAAGTGAGAGCGGCGGAATTTCAAAACACAATGAAAAAACCATTAACCTTTCAGGAAACGACCTCGGCTTGATTTATCCCTCTTCCCCTTCCCACAGAGAGCCCACTATAAAAAGTTCCAATATAAACAAAATTTAAAGAGACAGTTTATTCGAAGGTATCGAAAAAAAAAAAGCGCTGTCGCAGTTTCGACTCACCAGTCACGCGATTGTTTTGTTTGAGTTGAGAAGTTTTATTTACTGTTGCGGGACGGAGATTTTAAAATTTCTAAGGGGAAAAAAAAGTTTCGTACGGGTATATAGAGCGCAGTAAATTGATCCAAGTTTTGGATTGTTGTCAGAAAGTATTGGAAATGATTGATGGCATTTTTTTTCCTGCTTTGTTTTGTGGCAATACCTCCAATGTAAATAAAAAGGAAAAGCTAGTTCCGATTCACTGGCATGTTGAATTTTCGCCTCAATGATTGATAACTTCGTCCCTAGCGTAATCGAAGGAGACTATCCCTAAAGGCAAATACGAGATGAAGTTGTGTGTGTAGCCTATCACTTTCTCTTGAAAGTTTCCCTTCAAGGATTGGCAACGCTCTGAAATCCTTACAATTTGTAGAGCAGTGCATGTTGATAGAAATCATTTGCTTTGATAACCATTTTTGAAAATATAAATAAATCGGAGACCTTGTTGGAATGAGAGTTGAGACGAAAAAGAAACTATTCTAACTGTGAAAGCTAGTAATAATTATTACTGCTGAATTAAAAATAGTCTGCAAAAACAATACGGACTTTTTATTTTAGCTTGAACTTTTAAAAGATTCGGGAAGAGGCAGAAATCTACTTTCTTGCGAAGTTTTAAATTAAAAACATTTAACTTCTAGGTTTTAACTGAAATGAAATCATTAAAAACTAAAATATCTTTTTTAAATATTTTTGTTTTGGATAAACAGTATTTTTGTTGAATTACAGCATTTGAAAATAATTGTTAAAATGAATATACAATATTCAATCTGTGAGAGGAATTATTTTTTTTCCTTGAACAAAAAAACAATCTTGTGTTGTGATTAATAATCTGCCTCGAATTTCCAAGGGCTTATTTCATCTCGTTCCTGTTTTTCCGCAATATCAATTTTTATCAGGAAAAATACATAAGATATTTTATATCCAAAAATTTTCATTTCTTATCATTGATTATAAATTTGTTTTAATTTTTTTTATTTAAAATTTGTTTTCACCGTAAAATAATTAAACACAATATAAATTAACAAACTTTATTATGAAAAAAAAAAAAAAAAAACATGAGTAAAATATTAATTTAAAAACAGTTGGCGAGTGCTTGCAAAAAACACACGTTGTGTTGCTGTCTTTCTCAAAAAAGAAAAAAAAATCAGTACAAACACACAGCGTTATTCTTTTTAAAAATAATCTGAGACGAGTACGACTAGAAAATACTGAGGTGGATGTATGTTTAACACGAGGCACTTTAAACAACATCGCACTTAAGTTGTACAAACCCTTCACGACCCTTGTTGGTCGAGTGGTCATGGTCACAAATTCGTGGCTGGCTTTAGTTATGTGGAGTCACGAGTTCGAATGCCATTAAATATATACTCTCCGTCATTCTTACAAAGCTTAATATCCTCTGGTTGACGCGATGTGGATGTCCGGGTTCATCACTTGATGATTTCATATTAACGTCTCACTCGGAAGCTGCACAAGGACTGTTGGCGACGGACCTAGCCATTTTGGTCACATAACAAGGATCCCACGTGAGCTGGAACACTATTCTTCCAACTACCCTACGACTCCAAAGTGAGGGATTTAAAACTGGATAGATTCAATGTGCGTCAGCCTTCCAACACGATGGGTCTTGAGTGGCACCGAGGGTCGAACCCCACGACTTGTTCGCGACTCTGATGACTCGACTACTTTAAGTACTACAGCGTCCTACGAAGTTTGTGAGTTGGCTGTCGGGATGGCTTTAGCTGAAATGACAAATTTCCAGAGAAAAATTCAAAGCTGTTTGTTTATTTTACAATTATATTAACCATTTTTACAGCAATTGTTTTTATCAATCACGATAGATTGAATTTCTAAAAAAGAAGTAATTTAGAGAGAGTTGCCTTTAACAATGAAGGAGGAGCATGGAGGGTTTTTGTTTTTGAAATCAGGGGGCGTGCGTGTCGAATCAGTTTCTATTTTTTTAAGCACCCAAAAAGGTGTAGCCAATTTCAAGTACCAGAGACAAAATTGAGCGCAAACAGTTTTGTTACTTGCAGTGAAAATATGAAAAAAAAAAAAAAAACCACTCATTCAACACAAACTACTCACGTAATTAACGTTTTTAAGGTTTAATAAATAACTATCGACAGTGGGAAATTTCAATAGGTTTTGTAGAATTAAGAATTATTTCTCAAGCATTCATTAAAATAATATTTAGATATTACTGTTAACAGAATTAATATTGTGACGAATTTTGTGTAAAATAGTGTCAATAATTTATATTTCGATGTGTTATACGTTTATATTACTCTATGTTGTATTTAGATTGCAATATTCGCAAGCAACGCCGTTCCTTCCGTCATAATGGTGATTCAATGGGAACTTGGTGAGATCTTGATGATAGAACCAAATTGGCATTATTTTTAACGACCGGAGTTGTCGACTTGATTGACCATTTTGGTGACTTGGCAACCATGTTGGAGACCATTTCTGGCGAGTTCGACCCTATGAATTCTTCTAGAAATTAGTGGAGAAGTACACTAATTTCACGATCTATGACGAAAGCGGGTCTTTCTCGAAGGATCCGCGAGGCCTATAAATAGGGAGACGTTCGCCGAAACTAAGTTAGTATTGTTTTGACTAGTGATTAGTAGTCTTGCCTTGACCGTGAAGAGAGGACTAGCGATTAGCTCGGCTGCTGAATAGGACGAGCGGTGCTTGTGAATAATCTTTTGCAAACGTGTATCTCAGATACTGATAGCTGTATCTGAGAGCTTTAGTAGGTGTGAAGACCTTCTGATATTTATTCTGCGAATTTTGCTGCTGAATTCTGGTATTTCAAGGATTGTTTTCTCAACAATAAATTTCCATCGCTCCTAAGAACTGTCTTGTTCTTTGCGACTGATTTGCATAAAATCCTCGAATCCCGTTCAACGTAACAATGCCTTGCATTTTTGTAATATTTTTTGTCTGTACTTTTTTTTTGTAGATCTAGTATGTATAGTATTATATATGTACGAGACTAGACATCCACATTAGTATTTGTTCGACAGCACTTATAATCTATTCTTAATTTTCGTAATTCTGTTCCTTGAGAATTTAGATAATTTTTCTTTCCACCCGACAGATATACATTCCAGTTATTCCATTTTAAATCATCCGTGACAGAGGATTAGGAACTGAAATCGTCGCCTGAAAGTATTTGAGCTTTTAGGTGTTCATTTTCTGCACGTCAATGAAGGAAATGTTCTTCAAAGGCTATACAGTGCCCTAAAAATGGCAGTTTTTCGTTCAGTGGAGAAGCTTGATTGCAAATAATAACCAATTAGTTTTAAACATATTTCAATTCTTAAAACCTTTGCACAATTGCAAATTGTACAAATGTGTGTTTTGTATTCATTTAAGTATTTTTTTTTTGTTGTTCATGATTTCTTTTGAATTTTTTTATAGAGAAAATTTCATGTATAAATATTATAAAACTTAGTATGAATTTAGATTGGACAATTTTAGAAAATTTTCAACGAATACAAACTACTTAATGTATTTTACTTTTCGGGTTTTGCTGCAAAATCAATTATTAAAACTAGACTGAGTCAAATATTTAACCCCCCAATAAAACATAAATGACTAAAAATAACAAAAGTAAATAAATAAAATATTGAACATTGGGTATTTCATGTTTATACATTAAAAATTTAATATGTAATGTATTGTTAAATTTTCTTTTTCCAGAATCAATTTAATAGCATTATCTGAAAAAATCCTTAAATTTTTAAAAAAATTTTTTACTTCTTTCTCGCATTTTTCATTCCAAAAGGTAGGACCTTCCACTGATAATGTCCGGCATGAGTAACGCGATTGCAATAAAATGTTTTCAGTTTTCTTCCATAGGGATTTGCTAGTATCCTTTCTTGAGGTAGAAGACCGATGTCAAATGAGCTTTGCTTATCTCGTATATTAAATCCGTTGCATGTTTCATTGGATATGTATCAGGAATAGTAAAACTATTCAAAAGTCTAAAGTATTAGGTTGCTCTTGGATATATTTGCTTAACATGTTTTTCAAAGTTCCATTCCAGCGTTCAACTGCTCCCATACTCTCAGGATGACCTGGAGTATAAGACCTAGGAGATACTTCCAGCACGTCTTGAAATGCTTGAGTCAATTGTGCTGTGTGTGTACCCTGGTTTGTACATATTGTCTTTGTTTGACAGAAAATTTGCGGCTGCGGTAACCGAGTGGTATAGGTATCGGATCGTGGCTGGCTTTGTCACGAGTTCAAGCCCAGTACCACTAAAGACCCGCCGTGTAGGGCAGCGATGCACGCTAAATCTGTCGAGAGCTCCAACGTCCTCCCGTTGGTGCGGTGTGGTAGTTAGAAGAGGGGGGGGGGCCAGCTCAGGTGTCGTCCGCGTCACTTGACCATGGTTCAAAATGACGTGGTCTGTTGCCAAAAGCCCTCGTGTAGCTGAACAGTGCGACGCTAATATTCACTCACTCAACAGAAAATTTTCATCAACACTTCGCAGGTAGTTATTCCAAAAATATTCTTTGTTAGAATGGCTTATACGCCCATCCTGAGCACATATCAATGGCACGTAGAATATATAAGTGCCTCTTTTTGATTGGGTTTATGATGGTCCAGACTTCGAATGGATTATTAGGTCTTACAATGGGATGGATCGGAATTCTATCTCTGTATGTCACAGTTCTTCGTAATTGACAAAGTTTGCATGCTTCGCAATATGTCTTCATGTCCCTTTTTAACGAAGGCCAGAAAAAGGAATATGTAATGCTTTGCTTTGTTTTTTGTTCTCTTAAATGTCCAGCTGTCCTAATGAGTTTCATTAGCCATTTGTAGAATTTCTTTTACACGCAAGTAGAACAACTTTCTGGATTGGCTCCTAAGAAACAACGCCGTTATGCACCAGCAGATCATCTTGTATTTCATATGCCTTTTATTTATTTATTTATTTTTAATTTTTTTTTCCAGACGGCTCTTAATGTTTTATCTTCTTTATGAAGTTTTATAAAAGACCTTCTGGTCTCGCTGCTAAGACTGGTGGAACTCACTTCATTTTCAATGTTGACTGCATCTGTGTCGATACTTCTATGTCTGGGTATGAACCCTATTCAAATGTTTGGACTTCATGGATGATTGAATTCTTAATCTCATCCACAGTTGGGCCTCATCATCAATGACTTGCCTTGCATTCACACTGCATAGCTGTATGTTTTCCAAAAGGGGTTTGACAAATTAACATGTCGTTGACTAGTTTCTTTGAAACGGCACACGTAATTGGTACAGTATCATGCCATCTATCATCAATTTTTATATTGATTGTTCTTTAGGGAGCGACTTTACTATCTACAAAAGCTGATATTAATTTGATCCTCCCTTCCCAATGTCTTTCACTAAATCAGCTCGCACAACAGAGATTTGTGCTCAAGAGTCAACCAAGACGCCATCAAAACATTTCCCTTTTATAACTTTCAATTTATCCATATTCTCTTCCAGAAAATTACACGCTGAAAGTAAAACCTGGACTACCACCGCCGTCTGTTGATAAAAGTTGATACTTTATACTTCTACAAATGTCCTCAATTGTTCGATTCGGGCTTTTATTTCATACCAGTATTCCAGAAGCAAAAACGCATATTAGTTCATCTTGAGCGAATAATTGACATGTGAAACCTGCACTTAAATGTTACTGTGATGTGAGAAAAAAAAATTCTGTGTTGATCACTATATTGAGAGCATTTACAATTTTTCCGCTACTTTAGACAATAGTTTCACTGCCTAAACTTCAGCCGAAGGATCACGATTTTGCTTTTTAATATAATGAAACGTCATTGATCATGGGGTTTTGGGCGTTCAAGAAATACCATGTCAATAGATTAGAGTGATATACAATCGTTTTCCAACATTCTTGAGATTCTCTTTCATAATCCGAATCAACACGAGAGCTATTCGTGTATTCGGTCACGTGTTAAACTGTCAATAAATCAGAACGACTACCCATTCTATATCATTCAATCAGGAGCCTTTTCGATATAAATCTCCTTTATATATTTAACTCTTTGAGGGGCACGTTTTTAGTAAGGTAAATTTTAATGAAATCCACTCGTAGGATTATGTGGATTAGTTAAATGCCTTTCAAAACATTGATCGATGCACGTTAAATCTGTCGAGAGCTCCCGTTGGTGTGGTGTGGTAGTTAGAAGAAGGGGGTGCCAGCTCAGATGTCGTCCACGTCATGGTTCAAAATGACGAGGTCCGTCGCTATATATAACACCCCGCGTGTAGCTGACGTTAATATTCACTCAACCAAAACATTGAGCAGCACAAGAGTGATTTCATTGCACCATATTGAAAGACGAGTTGAGCCGTGCGTCTAGGTATTGCAGTCGACATGCTTTTGGGTAGCCCAAATCTGTATAGATAACTGTTAGGTATTTTTAACAAATCAATCTTAGATGCTTACTTTGATGAATCTCACTTCTTTCTGGTGGCCGCGGTAACCTAGTGATCAAGGTAACGAACTCGTGTCACGGGACCGTGCAGAAGGGGCCGATGCTCGTAAAATCTGCTGAGGCTCAAATGAAACGTCCTCTCGTTAGTGTGGTGTGGAAATTAGGAGAGGGTGGTGCCAGCTCATGTGTCGTCCCCGTTACTTGTTCATGGTTCAAAATAACGCGGCCCGTCGCCCTGCAACGCTAATTCCCCCCCCCCCTATCTTTTGCACTAAGGTTTCTGATTTCCCGGGTTTTCCTATTCCCGGGAATGTCCTGGAAATCTCGTGAATGTAATTGTCGTTCCCGGAAATACATCAAAATTTCAAAAAGTTTAAAAACAAGTAATTTTTTAAATAAAATCAGTAATAATTATATAAAATAAGGATACATACAAATTCCAAAATTAATATTTATATAATGAGCTAAAAAATACAAAAAATGTAGACTAAATTGATTATTTATTTTCAAAATAGGATTTCAGAAAGCATAAGCAATTCATACTTTTATCATTCAGTCTAGTTCTAAGCTTTGTGATCAACAATTCGGCATCAGAAAATGCTCTCTCTGTTTTAACTGACGTTGGAGGAATTGTTTTTAAAGCCTCACATATTTTTATAATGTTGGGTGATGGATTTTTAGTCGAGTCGAACAACTGCATCTCTTGTTTCATGATTTTGTTGAAACTAGTACTTTTTTGATTAAACAATATAAAACTTTCGTTTTAGAGAAATTGCTTTCTCTAATTTTTCGTCCAAAGCCAGAGATTTTTCTTCCAAAATCTTCATGTTCTTTTCTTTTGAGTGCGAAGAGTTGTATATTGATTCTTGAGAGGTAATTTTCTGAATAATCTTACTGCATTTCTAAGCCCCGTGCGATTTCCGGGAGAAATCCCGGGAACAAGGTATAATTCCCGGGAATAGAAAAAGTACAGAAATCTTATGTTTTCCCGGGTTCCCGGGAAAGAAACCAAATTTTGCACGCGAGCAAGGATGTTGTTGAATCATGTTATGCATTGTTTTGTCGCACTTTGGAGCCGTCCTCTCTGCTACCCTTCGCAACCTTCTCTCCTTTTTCTCTGCATCCCGGATGACGGAGGAAGTAAGCCCCGTTGAAGCTGATTCAAAACCTCATGGCTTGGGTAGAAACCCTTACCCCAGAACGGTGATAGAGTAACTATGAAACTATCATAAATCTATATAAATGTTTAGCTCTGGTTTTTTCAATATTTTGAAGTTATTCGTGCCCCCCAAATCATTTCTGTGATTTTCACACTTACACAAATATCTTGATAACTTAAAATACAAAACTTCTTACTAATATCAAAAGACCATTATATTAAATAATCTCCAGATACTTAATTTTTTAGAACTACCAACAAATAATTTTATTTAGAAGTAAGAGATCCTTTACAATCTATTTTTTTTATTATTAAATTTCTCTGAATTTATGCAGAGAGAGAGAGAGAGAAACAAGTAATATAAAAAAAATTAAGTCAGTTCCTACTTCGGTCAACAAAGAAAATTTTTATTTCAGTTACTTTTTATTAAATAGTTACAATTAATATAAATATGTATATACATAGGACAGAATCACAACATTAAGTAGTAATTCATTTTTGTTAATTATTATTAAAGTATCGCATTGTCACCCAAAACAATCGGGTATATAAAATTTCAGTTCAACTGAATGCTTTAAAGGATGCAAGTAGGATTCGAACCCACGACCTTTGGATAAGAAGTCGAACGCGCTATCCATTGCAATACAAGGAGAAAAAGAGCGATTTTCCTTTTTATATAGGGTGCTGGACTGTTATTTTTGTGTTTGTTACTATTTATTCATTAATTGAATTGAATTAATGAATTCATATTTGAAAAAACTGTATTAACATCAAGTGTCATTCACTACAAGTTTAAAAAAATGTATTTGAACTTGAGGGGATGAATAAAAAGTATTTTATTAACGATTGAAAATTTGAACAAGATATATATATATATATAGGGAGAGTGTGAATTGAAAAAAAGTGTTGAATAGGGGCTTTGAAGCCCGCAATTTACGTTTAATGAACGTGCATCAGCCCCTCATGTCACCATGATTGGGCAGTTTGGAAGTTATTTCAATTTCACTGCATCCTATAGTATCATCCAGAGAAATCTGATTCCCACAGTGCTAAATTTAATTAAAATCTTTATTACAGTATTTTATTTCGTATAGTATTAACGGTTATTTTTTGAGAATTTTTTTTAAAGGCACCAGGGAATTTCGTCAGAAAATTCAAAAGATGATAATATTAATAGTATCCAACACCCATTGTATTTCATTAATAAAAATCAAAAAGAACAACCCCGATATTATCATAAAACCGCCAACTAGGTTAAAAATGTTCGCACATCCAGCCTTTCCCTTTGTGACGCTACAGTTTAAGAGGTTGCTGATAAAACAAAGTAATCAATGCGTGCGCATGGTCGGAACGCTGAAAGGAGTCTCTAAGCCCTTTATTACGGCGCTGGTATTACAGGGTCCGGCGGCCATGTGCATCCGCAACGCGCATGTTTCCCGGGCATGCTCCGTCAGTCGGACGACGCGGGTCCCTGAATGGCAGAGATAAAAAATGAAGAAAAATTAAGGAAAACAATCGTTTCTCCGATTGTTTCTCTTTGAACTAAATTCGGTTCCGAAAATTCACTTTTAAACAGATTTGCGTATGCGCAACAGATTTGAGGTCATTCACTCGGCAAGCGCCAATGCGATACATAATTTTTCTTTTTTGATTTAAAACCCAGGGTAGGGCCAACAGATTAAAGGGTGCCGCAGCCATCAGTGTTTTAATTATGCAACCGCAATTTTAATAATTATACAAGAGATTTCTGTCAGACCGACAACGGTAATGATATTTTAAATGAATTAATGCTTCTTCAACAGAACAATGGCACTCTTCATTCTTTATTTAATAAAATTATTTACTCTTTACATATTCCTTACCACAAGAACCACCACAACTCAGTTGGTCATTCAATTTTTTTTAAAGTGATTTTACAGGATTCTTGCAGAAATCAAATGAAGATGCTGTTCATTTAATTCAAAAATACTAATAATTACGAGTTCGAAGACGAAGTTATTTCTGCCGAATCCATTAAAATCTCATCGTGCAACATGAGTGTTTATTAACGTCGCACTTCAGGCGACACAAGCGCTACTGGTGACAGACCTCGTCATTTGGATCAAGTGGTGAGGATGATACCTCAACTAGCAACCCACTCTCCCAACTTCCACACTATGCCGACAAGAGGACTTTGAGCCACGACAGATTATAACGTGCATCGGTGCCTCTAAACAGCGAGTCTTCTGTGGCATCCGCGATTTGAAAACGCTTCTTCACGAGTTCGAGACTATCATCCAGAAGGCTACCGTAGTCTCTCGTCATGTAGCGTTAACATGATGTGGAAGCTAAGAGGGTGAAATAGTCGTTGTATTGAGGTCGCTTTAAATTTGTGTAGTCCCTAATGCTGGTACTGATACTTTGGTTTCATTTGATTTTCCATTAACGTCACGCTTTTAAGTTGTACAAAGATTGCTGATGAAAGACCGCGTAATTTTGATCCACGTTCAAGAGGTGAGGACGAAATCAAAGCTAGCACCCCACTTTCCAAACTTCCTCATCATGTCTACATGCGGGTCTTTAGAAGCGTCTTAACTTGATCACATGACTCGACATAAGCAACGAGTTTGCGCACTCGGCTACAGCGCACGACATAGAGCCACTAAACGACGGGTCTTTGTTGAAACCCCAATACACAAGCTATATATTCATAACGACTAGGCTCACTTAAAAATTAATGGAAGAAATGTATGTACAAACTCTCTTACTAGTGATCTATATTCATCTATCTGCCTAACTTCCATCTAAGACTTACAAGGATCTTCAGGTTTCAACCTCGTAAATAAGTATCATAAAGACCTGTCTTGGAATCCGCTTGTTCCCTAACAACGAAATCGTCATCGAATTAAACTCCTTTGACCGCCCCGGACGAGCAGTGGTCATCTTTCCTCAGACCACTGAGGCCCAGGAACGCATCCCGGGCGCCCACCGAGGCGTGTTTATTTATGACGTCTTAATCCCCCGCTCCGTCTTCCTGGAGCTGTCGTCTGAGGTATTTGGAGCGCTCTAATATGTTCTTCATAAATTAAGAGAGAACAATTCTCTCTTCCTCCGTGCTCCAATAAGTTTTCGCTATTAATGACACATGTGTCTTAATAAGATTTCATTATGTGAAGATGGCACGGAGGGCTTTTGACCGCATCGCCGTGCCATTTATGACTCTTATACAATTCTTTTCTTTCGATTGTCTAGAGTGTGTTTCTTGAATTATGAAAGGAAATCTTTCACGGCGTTATTCTTTACAGTATCAACCTGTACAACGTTACCTGTACGAGAAAGAGAGAGAGAGAAATTCTTCTTTTCATATATATCTAGGATTAAATATAACCTCCGGAAAGGATTTAAACGTGACCTTCATTTTCAAAAAATTACCATGTTCTACTTTTTCAGTAAAAGAAAAATCTTAAACTGAAATCGTGGTTGACTTAAAATTTACGGTCCAATGTGTATCGTATATTAAAATTTTCCCCTCAAAAAAGTGCAATAGTGGGACTTTCCATTACATATATATATATAGTCAAAATTCTCTACTAAAGAGAGTGAATATTCAATAAGCAAAACTGAAAAACATTGAAATTGCAAGATAATCAGACATTGAAGGATATATTAGAAATTAAAAATGTAATAGTTTAAAATATAAAAAAATACATGCTACAGTATTATAAACATTGCTGACTTAGAACAGCTCTTATATATAAAATAAATGATATAACGGCGGGGTTGAACATGTTTGTAGCCAGCCAACCTTACCCCTTTATGTTGATAATACTGAGCAAAAAACCTATTGGAAAATAATGGATATAATATCTAAATAAATTACAAGGTAAATTACCTAAAAATTGCATTCAGTTCAGTTATAGTTTTGTGGGATATAGAGCAACAAAGGCTATTATCCCCTAAAAAAAAACTAAAGGATTTATAAATAAATAGATATCAAAAAAAATTTCATTTTCTGGATAAAAAATCTGAATGATAATCTATTTGACAAAGCTTTCTCCAATAGTTCTTTGAAAGTAATGTTATAGTGTGGATCAATGTTGACAAAATGCTTTAGTTGATTTCGAGGATGAATATATCTATTGCAGTTTAACAAGATGTGGTCCAAATCGTTTAAGCAATTACAAAAACTACAGTTTGCGTTGTCTGATAAATTAAATTTTCGTAGAAGTCCAGGAGTGATGATCATTTTGTTGAAAATTCGAGAGCATAGAATTTCTTCTCTTCTATTACTTGTCCACTTAGAGATCGAGACTATGTTTGGAAAATTGTCCAAGTTTTCAAAATATTTGCTTGAACCGAAGTTAAAATTTGCTTTTTTAAAACTCTCTTGGTATATTTTTATTATATTTCTCTTATCTTATTATTATTATCTTATTATCTTTAATTTTTTATCTTCTGAGGCGATCCAGTCGATATAAACATTGGACTCTGTGACTGTTCTTGCTAGATTATCCACCTGTTCATTCCACAATATATTTGAGTGTCCCGGAGTCCAAAGTAGAATTATCTGATAATTATAATACGATAGAATGTATATCTTGCTAGCTAATTTATGGATAACACTATGGAATTTGATCGAATAATTTTGAAGAGCAGAGAGACTATCAGATAATATTAGCAGATTCTTGTTTGTAAATGACAAATCATCTAAAGCTTGGCAGATAGCCAGAGCTTCAGCTGTGAAAATAGAATTATTGGGATTGATTCTGTATGCAAAAGAGGAATTTTTTGTAATACCTGAAATTGATGTAATTTGTTCAGTTTTGGAAGCATCAGTAGCTATTATATAGAAGTCTTGGAAATCACCATCTATTCTCTTTCATCAAATAATCTGTATTGGTAAATTTTTATCCTGAAATTTGAAGTTATCGACATATATTTTGTATGGGAGAATTGAAAAAGATGTTATTCTGGGAATTGGGCAATAATAGCATTCAAAGGATTTAGTATATTTATAATATTATTTTTATCTTCTTCCATAATATTTAAATTTAGAGACTCGGGGTTATTGCTAAATAATGGAGAAAAGGTTTGATCAGAAATTTGAGAAAGGAAATATTTATTTGCCAGTCTTCGAATTTTGTCTCATAAAATTTCCTGTCCAGCCAATTTTAAAAGAACAATGTTTGGAGTCCATTGTGGAGGTCCTAATGCAATTCGGAGGGCTTTGGTTTGCATGAAATTAAACGGTTTCAGTTGGTTGTCAGAATTGATTTATTATATGGCTGAAGTAGTAGAAAACACTGCATATACTATTATTTACTATTTTGATCAGATCTGCAGCTCTTGGTCCATGACGCTTGTATGCTATAGCCTTAAGGCTGTTAATTTTTTTCAATGCTTTGCTATTTAGCTGATTTCTTAATGAAACATTCTGGCTCCGTTTGGAAAAATGAACTCCTAAATATTTGATAGAGGATTGCCAAGGTATATAGTGAATGTCCTTCCAATAAAATATTAGGAAACGTATTAATTCTTTTATTGGATAACTCAGCTATTGAGAAATTCTTTCCAGCGTATGTAATCTAGAGAATGATGTGAGCAGCAAATGAAAACGTCATCAGCATATATGAAACATTCGGTCTCATGTTCCAAGGTTTCAAAAAAATCATGCATGTAGATAGTATATAAAAGGGGAGAGAGAGGACACTACCCTGGGAAGACCTTGAGAAGATATCCTTTTGGAGGAAAGAAATCCTCTCCATTTGATTTAAAAAAAAAACGATGCGTGAGAAACTTATGAATCCAAATAGCTGTTTTTCCTCTTATACCGATTTGCGGGCATTTATAGAGAAAACCGTCGATGTAAACTGAATCGTATGCACTTTTTATATATATCTAAACTTATTCCTACAAAATATTTCTTTTGCAATTTTGCATCCACTATTGTGCTTTTTGAATAAGATAGGTAGCACTTCTGCTATCTTTAAAAAGGACGAAACCCTTATGTTGAGGATGAAGTTTTCTTTCTGCAGTTAAAAAGTAGCTTAATCTATTGGTTAGAACTCTTTCAAAGGTTTTTGAAAAGATGGAAGTCAGTGCTATTGGTCTAATAGGAAATTTGAGATTTGTCTTTGCATTGTTTAGGAATCGGGAGGATGACTGCATGCTTCCAAGAGTTTGGAACTATTGCATTATCAAATAGATTTTGAAAATATCTTAAAATTACTTCACAATCACTGTGATCAAACTTTTTAAGGAAAGATGCTGTGATATCATCAGCTCCGGGAGTTAAATTTTTAGAAAGTTTTATTGCTCTGTGAATTTTAGAAAAATGAAAAGGTTTATTAAGAATGTTATCCGCTTTGTGGAAAAAATCCAGAGGAATTGGTTCATGATGAGCATTTTTAGATGCAAAAAAATCCGCAAAAATATTTGCTTGAATTTGAGGATGAGTAATGATTCTATTATTTATTTGAAGAATATTATGCTTAGGATCTATATTATTAGAGGTGGAGAGCTTCTTGAGAATATTAAAAAATATCTTTGGATTAGAAACGTTGTTACAAATATTATCCCAGTATAATCTTTTAGCACTTTTAATATGAAATCTGAGTTTACTAGCGTATTTCTTGTATTTGATCCATAATCGGGGGAAAATGCTTCGTGTAGCTTTTTTCCTGAAATTTTTCTTTAATTTATAAAAATTATGGCGAGTACCATTCCACCATGGAAGGAAAGATTTGTTAGAAATTTTAACTTCTTTAATTATTACTATGAATAATTTTCGAAATTTTATCAGTAAAATTATCTATATTTCCTTCTGAATTATTTAGTATAATTTGCACTTATTCTTTCACTATTTTCCATTTTATATTTGTTAAAAATCTTTTACTCGGCTTTAGTAGAGAAAACTCTGTTATTACTGGGCTATGATCACTATAAAAGAAACAAGCTGACACATAACAATTAGGATGCCCAGATAAATTTGAGGAACAAATTGTAAGATCGATTACAGAGGATTTACCCACAGAATTTCTGTAAGTAGGAACTGTTGTATTTAGAAGTATTGAATTTGATTCAGTTAACCAATGAACAAAAATATTACTGTATCTGGAACTGTGATCTGATGCCACATCGGATGATGCAGGTTAAAATCGCCAAAAATGAAGAACGGATCTGTTCAAGATTTGAGAAAGGATTTGATTATAGTAATATTTAGTCCACGCGGTGCACATGGATGTTTATACCATAAAAAGAAATGTCTTTAATATTTATTTTAACAAGTTTTTCCAGATCTTCTCTTTGTGCTAACTGAAAAGGAATGCGTTGGGCAGAAACATTCAAAGGAACGGCTATTATTAAACCGCATCCAGGTTTATTTTGTCTGTCATTTCTGAATATCTTTTTCCCTGGAATATTAAATCTGTCTTCATTTGATAAAAAGGTTTCTTGGAAAATTAAGATATCTGCTTGCGAAAAGGGAGGGATGTTAAACTAAATGGTTTTGTTTTTAAGGCTTCTACAGTTCCATTGTAAAAAATGCATAAATTTACAAAAGGGATAAAAGAATATTTCATCGAAATTTCAAAAAGATTCCTCCCCTTTGAGGAACAAAGAAAAAAATAATTGTATTAAAGTACTGGAAGAGAAACATATGTACAGAAAATGAGAACATATATACAGAGATTTTTTTTTATCCGATTTCAGTACTAAGTTTTCCACTTAAGTTTTCCTGGAACTGGACCCATGGGGATATTTTATGTGTCAGAAGCTCTTTTCTTTCTTCCAGGGGAAGAATAACGCGTCGTCGAATCTATTATGCTACATGCGTGAGAAAGTACAGTTTCCATTGATTTTTGTAACGTTTCCATCAGGAATGCCGTTTGTTTTTCTAATATTGCTTGGAAAGCAGTCATCATTTTATCAAATTTCATATCAATTATTTCCTGAATGTTAATATTTTCTTGTGTGCTTTTTTTAAGAACTGTTGCAAAATTTTCTGAAGTAGTTTCATGAAATCGTCGTCGCGCCTCACTTAGTGTTATATGCTGCCTACACACACTCTTCAATTCTAAAATTTGTTTTTCTTTTATGAACAAGGGACAAAGAGAGGAATTTGCCGGATGATTGCTCTTACAGTTAGTGCAGGTCGCATTTACTGCGCACGTTCCTTGTTGGGAAGAACCACAATTACAACATATAGCTGGACTTTGACAAGATCGGGATGAATACAAGAAACTGAAACAGTTAGAACATTGTCTAGGTCTGTCGATGATTAGTTTAATTTTATGATTGATAAACCAAAGTTTAACATTTTCTGGCAAAACCGTTCCAAAAATAGTAATCAGAACAGGAGATACTTCAGGACTTGTCCCTGATTTTATAAATCTGCGTATTTCTACAATTTCAAAATTATTACTACTTTGCAACTCCGCAGACAATTCTTCCAAGGATACGTTAGTTGGAATTTCGTATAATAAGAAGCGAGATGTAATAACCTCCCATATGACACTTGTATTAACCGAAACATTCAATATTTGCTCTAAATATAAGATTTGTACTGCACAAACTGGATCCGAAGTAGCAAATCGTAGTTTTCCATTTCTAGTAAATGACATATTAGAAATTTGATCGAATCTGGGAATTTTGCTTTTTATCTCCGTGTATAGTAGTTGTGGGTTAGTTTTGGGGATGGCTGACAGCTTTTGTTTATTTTTTAAAAATATATTTATTTCTGTTATTTTCCTTTGCCCGGCTCGTAATAAGAGTTCCTTTTCAGACGTAGGAGAGCGGAAATATTTCATATTATCATTCCCGGTATCCATCTTATTTGCCATCTGTATAGTTAAGTGCTTTTCGACATTGGATACCTCAATCTTTGCCAGACTCACCTTGAGTCTAGTTGTTAAAGTAAAAGAAAAAACAAAATTCTGCTTACCAAGTCCTTGTAAGAATATGAAGTTAAAGATCAGAAATAATTAAATAAATAAATTTACTGCTTTCTGAGCAAGTAAACAGAGTTGAATACTCGAACAGAAAATAAACTTTGAAAATACGATATCAGCTTGCCACATAAGCAACCGCTCACCTTCACATCAATTCACATGTCCCTAAAAATTGCATTTAAAAGTGCAGAACCCGCGCTAAATAAACAAGTTATTGCCAGATTCTGGATCTAAATGCCAATTTAAAGCATGGAAATGGCTGAATTGTAGCACTTAGTAAAAGTATGAAAAGAAAAATATACTACACAGATCGAATTAATTGGGACCAATGAAAAAAAAAATGATTTTTTATAAAACCTTAGCTTTTAAGACTAAGTAGGCTGAACAACCTCTATATTAGTGTGAAGTATGTCCTCTTTTAGCAGAAATGAACACGTTTTGGCATAAATTCCGCTAGTGTATTGCATATGATCTTGATTTTATTATCGAGGAACTACATTTGTACAGCAATTTTTATCATCTGTTCTGTTATCGTGCTGTGGCCGAGTGGTCAAGGTGGCTGTCCTTGTCCCCAGTTCGAGCCCAGTACCAATAAAGACCCGCCGTGTAGGGGAGTGATGCATGTTAAATCTGTCGAGAGCTTAAACGGCCTCCCGTTGGTGTGGTGGGTAGTTAGCAGAGGGGATGCTAGCTGAGGTGTCGTCCACGTCACTTGACCCTGGTTCAAAATGACGTGGTCCGTCGCCAAAAGCCCTCATGTAGCTAAACAGTGTGACGTTAATATTCACTCACTCACTCACTGTTATCGTGCAATTCATCCTAGCTAAGCGATTCTTTAGAATACACCATAAGTTCTCAGTATGATTTAGGTCTGGTGAATTAACAGGCCACACAAGCACTTGTATTTTATTTTCCCTCATAAATCTCTGGACTGATATCGAATTGTGATAAGACCCAAATCCTGTTGAAATGTTCTGTCAACGATTTTCGTAATTGTAAAAATTTTATATTAAAAATAAAAAGACCCCTGTAAGTCACATTTCCTGCATGTTACGTAGTAAAAGACTAAGAGATAAAGTAATTAAAAAAAAGAAGAAAATAAGTAGAAGTGAGTAGAGAGTTAAAGTAAGTGAAAAGAAAAAAACATTAGTTTACATGCTAAAAAACTGCTTAAAATAGGAAGAAAAAAAATTCTTCAAGATTTATTAATGCTGAATGTATTTAATGAATTAGGCTAAATGTAAGTCAGGAACCTTAGTGATGAAATTTTGATATCTTAAATATCCAATCAGATTCTAACTCTTGTTCTTAATCATACAATGTTGATAATAAATTGCAACTGTATTTGTTTTATGTTTTATTTATAAACTTATAGTTTTCAATATTTTTATACTTTTTAGAACAAAATTTTCTAGCTCTACTGGCATGTTTAAATAAAATTGATAAAAAAAAAAGAAGTATTAAATATAAAAAAGAAAAGAATTACGCGAATACTAAGTAAAAACTATCAAATATTTCATAAGATTATTTTTTAAAAAATTATTTTTTCTCTTAAAGGACAGAGCCCATTCGAAATTTGAAAATGAAATTTTTTTGTCTGTAAAAGTCTTTTGTTCGAAGCATTACCTCTCCCACAAATGATAGGGAAATAAAGATATTTTTCAAATCAGTTTCTTTTGGATCATCCAAATTCAATTGACGTCGCAATCCATTCAAGGAGCTTCACCCAAAGTAAGGGGGAGAGCGGCCGTCTCAAGAGCTCTTTTGGGCGGCAAGAAGAAAAGAAGCAGCGCAGGGGAAAGCCCGCCTCGTCTTAAGCGGCACGCAACAAGGAAGGATGCCGCCTTTTCGCAGTTCTTCCACGGCTGAATTTTTTCTATCTCGGATTTAGTTTTAATTTTGGATGAATCTGTCGCGAACACATTAGAGATGTTTTCTGGAGACTGAATAATGTTGAATTGAATAAAGCCATATCGGCGTTTAACAACCCTTAATCCAGTTGAAAATAAATACTAGATTCAGTCGGACCTCTATATAACGAAGTCGCTAAATCCCAGAAAAAAAAGTTCGTTATATGGAAAATTCGTTATACAGAGGTTCATCTTTTAATATACTTTATAAGCCACATAAAATAAATTTTAAATTCATGAACACTATATATTAAAAAAGTAATTATTCACAACTTTTTTTAAATTAATATATGTTTATTTTATACATCTTACCCATCAAAAAAGAAAGAAAAAAAGAAAAACTGCAAGGAAAACAAGAAAAAAAAATGTCGAAGATTTCACTGTATTTTCAATATTAAGAAAATGATAACTTTATACTAAAATTAATGAATTTGAAGGATATTTTTTATAATTTAAAGCATACAAATAATATTAAACATACATTATTTTATAGTTAGAACACGGGGACCATTCCACTGAGGGTGAATGAGGAATCGAAGATGTTTCTAGTGAACTGGGCAATGGGGGTTAAAGGTTGCACTTCTTGGATGAAACGTCTGGAACTCCATTTCTCTCGGCGAGTTAGGATCTAATAAAACCAGTTCAATATTTATGACAACCATAAAATGTGTTAAAGAGAGAATAACTTGCAATTTTTTCAGAAATACTTTAAAAAAAAGGGTGAACAAAAATTGAATCACAAAAGAAAAAGTTTGTTCTATAGAAAATGCACTTCGCTATAGAGAGGTTATTTTATGAAGAAAATCGTGAATGTTCAAGGTTCCAGAAAAAAGTTCGCTAAATAGAAAAATTCGCTATATAGAAGTTCGACTGTAAATAAAACTCTTTAGTATTATTAATGTATTTTACCAAATTTCCCAATTAATCAACTTTAATCAATATAGTTCAGTGTTTCTCAAATTGTAGGGTGCGCCCTCTAAGGGGGCGCGAGTACATCGAAAACAAAAGATAATTTTTTTAAAAAATTATTAATTTACTGAGAGGAAGCAAAACAAAATAAATTCTGACATAATAAAAATTAAAGTACACATTTACACTGATATAATGCACTTATAAATGTATCAGTACTGCACAATATATTTCATAATTAATTTAACAGTACTAAGTTAAGAACAAGTTAAATAATTCCGAGTGACCCTATGAGCAAGTCATAAAATTATATACAAAATTTAATACTTATCTTGATAATTTGTACGGTTTATAATTAAAGTCGCATATCGTAGCTTTACGTCAGAGTATACTATTATTAAATTTAATGTATTGTTATTATATGTAAGGGCGTGATGAAAATTGGGTCGCAAGTAAAGAAAGTTTTGAAGCACTGCAATAGTTGCATTATAATAAAGAATATGTATATTTTAACAGCAGTATAGAATATCATGAACTTTGGAAGCTGATTTGAAGTGTGAACAGCATTGAAATGGATATTCATTTTCATTAGACATGATCGTAACTTTAATTTTTTAAAAAGTTTTATCTTATGGTAACCAGATTTTACCAATTTAACTGATTTATTTATACTAAATTTTGTGAGGTTAGTTTTCAGTTATAAGGTGATATAATAAATAAATTTATAAAATGATATAAATAATGATATAAATTTTATTTCAACAAGGACCATCAATTCATCGTTTCTTGTCAGAATTAAAAACTAAAGTAGTACAATATTGCACGATGCGAATTTTTCCACTTTCTCAATTGGCCACAGATAATCTCCCAGGAAAATGACGTTTTAACCTAGGTTCAACATTTAAATGCCCTTTATTCAGATTTTGAAACTAGGTTTGAGAATGCTTTGACTGTGGTTATTACCACAGTAGGCAATGAATTGATAGTCACACTGAAAAAAATGTCATATTTCAAGAGAAACTGACCGAAATGGGCAGTACAGGAGATCTTAAAGTACGCTTTAGAAACGGCTGTCAGCAACGGCTGTTTTGGCTTTATAAAATGACTTACCTGTTATTCATCCCAAATTATGAGGAAGTCTTTATTTGCTTTCTCTAGTCAGGAGTAGTTAAAATGCGGTTACCAATATCCAAAATAAGAAGGAAAAAAAAAAGACTGGACTAACCGAGGAGATTTAGGATTAAACCTAACAAAATTGATGCCAAATGATAAAAATTTGTTATTGGAGCACCAAATTTATCCCTCCCATTATAAAAATTTGTTTGTTGATCAGTTATTTTATGTGTTATTAAACTTTAATTTAAATAACGTGTTTCTTAAGTCTTAAGCTTTGTACTTCACTACAATTAGAAATTTAAATCTTTTAAAATAAGTAGCTGTATACTAGAGGTTTTCAAACTGTATTCCACGGAACTTTGGGGCTCCATGAGGCATACCCAGGAGTTCCACGAGTGGTAAAAAAAATCCAACAAAAATTGTATATGTGTAAGCAAATTTGATTTAAGATCTATGAAGTTTATACAACCAGAAGATTCTAAATCTCATCCCAATCATTAAAATATAAAATTTAATTTATATATAATAAATTTATTTTGTAATACTTTTTGAGCTTTCATTATAACATGATAAAAAATATTAAAACGTTTTTCCTCTGTGTATGTATTACCTACTACAGTAGTATCCAACTCAAAGGCTAACTTGGGCCAAGCAAACAAAGTTTACCTTCAGATGGACCGCAAGAAAAAAAAATCAATATTTTTGAAACGTACGGTTTATTTCGAATAATACATTATAATAAACATGTATAAAAAAAAAGAAAATTTTAATGTTTTCGTCTTGACATCTTTTCTCTGCTACTATCTTTCCTATTTCGGGAGAAATTTTGTTCGCAATCATTACTTTCAACATTGACCCAAGGTGAACATCATTAAATAATTTCTAACTAACAATTTCATTACTACTATTTCTAACAAGGGACTTATTTCCTTTCATAACCGAAAATAACACTCGCACCGAGGAGAACTTCCAAACATGAAAATAATTTCATTTGCGAATTGACGAGTCTATTCACAAACCTGGCTGGTAAATATTTGTAAAATTCAGGCTCAATGAGTTCTGTCTTTAAATTTGAATCTCATTGATTCTCTCCATTTGCATATGGCTGGGTGTTTATCGAGAAATTCAAACAAAAACTTGCTTCTAAAGAATTAAATCTTATTTTAAATTTAGTCTCAAGATTTGATTTTTTTTTTCTACGTATTTTTGACATGATGCAGTATTATCTAAACTTGATATGTTCATGTTGCAGGTCGGGAAGTGTTTTGAACCTTCCTTTTTCCTATTGCTTTTTTCCCAAAGTACTAGCTTACATTTGAATCATTTAATTATGTCAGACAAGAGTTTTTTTGTAATGATCTGCTCTTTTCCTTATAACGATAAATTTAAATCGGTTAATTGTTTGGTTGTATCAACCATGAAATATAAATCTTGCAACCCTATTGAATCGGAAAACAAGCCTGTGTCTTGATTTTTAGTTTTTAAAAACTGAGAATCTTGGAGCAAGATATCTTGCGTATTTCGGTAAAGTAGGACAAACCTGAATATGAACTATCTAACTCACTTATATAAAAAAGCAGTAAATTGGCACTGATTTAAACCACGAGATCTTATAAATTTAACAACTTTTTTTACATATGACGAAACATTCTCCATGTTTCGTACATAGTGCTTCTTGATGTATGCATATGCTTCTTGATGTGTGATTCACTATGATGAATGATGAATTATAGAACAGTGAATTTTTGTAGGTTTTTTTCGTAGTAATGCTACGAATCCTTTTTTTTTTTTTTTTGCCGGTCAATGAAAGAGCGTTATTTGTAGTTACAGAATTTAGTTTTGCCATAGGTAGATTGTATTTCATCAGAAGTCCAAAGCTACAGTTAAATATATCTTGTCCTGTAGTAATACCACGCATCGGTATTAGTTCAATAATTCCTCAAAAATGTTATCCGTGTCATTATCCAAAAAAATCCGTGCTGAAAGAATTATTTGTCGCGCATAAGTCCACAAAAATAAATAAACATTTCTTTTTTTAAATGTAATTTAACATTAAAAGAAAAGATTTGTCAAGCTCTTCTTAACTTAGGTAAAAAAATCCAGAGAAATTCTTAAATATCACATCATAAATGAACTGTCCGCGCGCGCGTTTTTCTTCGTCGTTCTTTTAAACTCCATAATATCTGAATAAAAGATGTTTAATTTTTCAGCTGCTAAATCTCGAATGCCGTTAATGAGCGTTATCTAGCTAATCTGCAGATTTACTCCATTAACGTGTGGAATAAAGAGTTTGCTGTACTTTACCCCTGAGTAATGTGCACATTAAGGGGAATTTGAAACCTCTCTCTCTATATATACGGACAACAGTGGCGCACACAAGAGAGAAGGCCTAGGGGTCCGGCCCCCCCCCCCCCAAATCCCTTGATTTTTTTTCCGATTGATTATAATTCTAAGTATATAGTACGGAAAATTTAATTAAGTATTTGTTATTAATGATTAATTCTATTAATTAATGTTAATTATTCATTCAATAATTAGTGTGTTACTGTTTTTTGTTCCCGAAAATCGACAAAATCAAAAGGAGCATGATACAAGAATGATGGACTTCCAACCCTGGACCCACCCCCACCTTGAAAAATTTCTCTGTGCGCTCCTGACTGACAGTGTTAAATTGGCTGTATATTACATGTACCGATGTACCTTTTCTCAAAATCTGTTGCATGTACATGCTTGAAATATTTGCATACAATTAAAGTATATCTTTCTCATTATACTGAAATGAGCTTTTAGCTAATTTTAAATTTTTTAATAAGTTATGAAATATTTTATCAAACATTGCGAAATTTGACCCATTTTTCACATAAACAAATAATATAAAAAAAAAAATTAAGTCTCAATTCCTGCTTAGATCAACAAAGAAAAATTTTATTTTAGCTACTTTTTATTAAATAGTTACAATTAATATAAATGTGTATATACATAGGACAGAATCACAACATTAAGTGGTAATTCATTTTTATTAATTATCATTAAAGTATCGTATTGTGTCAGCCCAAAACAATCGTTTATATAAATTTCAATTGAACTGAATACTTTAACACGTGAGAAAAAAAACCTTTTCAAGTTTTGACATAAGTCGCCAAAAGGGTAGCTAAGTCGCCAAAAATGATACTAACGTGGTTGTATTTGTAATTCTTTAAAAAAATTAGTTTTAATCAATTAATTTTTATTAATTATAATTAAATTATATATTGTATTGTCATCCAAAATGATTCTGTATATAAAATTTCAGCTCAATTCAGCACTTTAAAATGTATTTTATTAACGATTGAAAATTCCACTATAAGATAAATAAATATACAAATACGTATATAAATAAATAAATAGACAGTGCGAGCTAATAGTAGGAATTGGAAAAATTTGTAAAAAATACATTTTTGAGTTTTTTACAAAAAGCTCATTTCAGCATATATTAGCCATCATTATAAATATATTGTTACGTAGATACGAGGGTTCGGGGATTTTATGCAGGACAATCACAAAGAAACTAAACAGTTCTTTAAGAGCGATGCGAATTTATTATCAAAAGTTCAATCCTTTAAATACAGGATTCAGCAGCAATATTCACAGAGTAAATCTCCGAAGGTCTTCACACCTTCAAAAGCACTCAAACACAATTGCCAGTGTTTAAAATACACGTATGTAACAGATTATTCACAAGCACAGTCGAGCTAATCGCTAGTCAAAACAATGTTCACTCTTCACTAGTTGAAATCAAGACTGATCGCCATACCGGCGAGTATCTTTATTTAAAGGCGCGACAGAAACTTCCAGAAATATAACCGCTCGTGTCATTGAACGTTACACTAGTGGAGAGATCCACTACTTTCTAGAAGATTCCAGAGGGTTCCGAACTCGCCAACATGGTCGCCAATGACGCCAAATTGCCCGCCAACTTGGTCGCCAAAAATGATGCCAACTTGGCTCTATCGCCAAGATTTCGCAAAGTTCTCATTGAATCGCCATTATAAAGTGAGGGACGGCATTACTTGTGAGTAGCACAATTTTAACATGAAATAAATATAACATAGAGTAATATACATGCATTGAACACTCAAATACAAATTATTTACACTATTTACACAAAATTCGTAACAACATCATAAAAAATTTACAGTAATTTCTCAGAAAAGGTGCATCGAACATCAAAATTTACATTTTGAGATAAATTAATTTTAATGTACACAGTAAGACTTCTAATCAGCTGGGACAGGGATGGCGAACCTGGGTCAAATTTTGCTCATATATTTTTTTATTACTAGCTCGTGGGTCACTAATGCCCAGAGTTAAGTTTAAAATTTTTAATTAAGTATTCTTAAAACTAAATATCTGTAACATTCAATTGGCTTAACGGGTAAAAATGGGAGTGGTTTGACAATTTAAAATTTTTTAATGGGGTTAAAAACTCTTTTAAGAGTTTGGTGCAAATGGCAATAAGTATTTGAATGAACAAGGAGTAACGAAAATTACATACAATATATATTATGAAATATTATTTATTAGTATATATATATATATGACAGGCCCCAGGCCTGCTGGTAAAATGAGGAAGGCATCCTCTCTATAATAACTTCTTTATTTTGCTTCAATCACATAAAATCCAACATGGCGGCCCTTTGGCGCGCAACCGAGTAGAACATTAGCAACACTTCGGACAAGAGTCACCAGCTAAGCCTTTTCGAGTATGCGTTCTTCTTCGTCACGACGCTGGGTGTCACTGGGTACATGGCTCGCGAAGCGAGCCTCCAACCCATATCATAACATTTAATGGTGCCTGGGGAAGTAGCGTCCTTGGTCCTTCTTCGTCAGCGCTCGCTCCACCTTTAAATAGGCTTATTTACTCACAAATCCTTACGCGATGGTAAAGAGTTCGCTCTATATTTATTTATTACTTACTTAATTTTGAACCTAAACTTTTCAAACCTGACACACATATATATATATACACAACAAAATTGATTATGAAGTATTTAATGAGAAATCTGTTGTTGCTGTTTATTTTCAGATAGTTTTTTAATTATAGATTCATATTTCATATTCATTAGTGTAACGTATTTCTCAGTGAATGCCCTGTCAAATCTGTTTCTATTTAAAAATTTTACTAAGTTTACTGAAAAAAAAATTTGGTAAAACATAAAAAAATCAAGATATAAAATCATTTAATAAAGAATCCCATACAAACTTGCGCATGACAAGGTGAAACAGAGAGGGGACGATAGTGCTATGGAAGTCTCTTTCTACAAACATAACTGAACATGGCCTTGTATGCATTGACCTTAAGTGCCTTAAAAAGTGCTTTAAATAGGGTTATTTGCTTTGGTTTTTCCCCAACAAACACAATGTGAGTAAAATTATATACAAACACTTTGATGCTTTGTAAACACTTTTGCTTAATCTCAAATTCTCTACATACTTTCATACATATTTGTTGTCATTGGCGTAATTTTGTAACTGTGATGATCAAACTGAAGGTTATAGACAGCATTTAAGTTGATTTTGTGTCAATGCAGTGCTTGAACAAATACAAATAGAATATAAATAATCCACACAAATTAGAGCATATAAATAAACTCGAGTAAACAAGCAAAGGGTTATCTAGCAATCGCGGGTCAGCTTGCGTGGGTCAGACACTGACCCACGGGTCATAGGTTCGCCATCACTGAGCTAGGAAATAAAAAAATAAAAGGCTCAATTTACAATAAAATATACATGTTTTGGTATATATCAGGCAACTTTTTTAAGCAAAAACGAAGCACTTTGTTTATATATTTCGCCATTCATATGGGTGTGGCCCAGTTTCAACGATTATTTAAAAATAAGTTTTAAGGGCTTTTATTTACCCTAGAGGTTAAAGTAAGGTATTTTTAGAAAGGTTAAAATCTATACAATTTGAAAATGTAAAAATCTCAAATTGTCACAAAAATATGATTTTAGCTTTCCAACACTTCTTAACGGCTTCCTTATCGTTAAAACAAGATTGTCCGGGTTTGATTGTTAAAACAACAACACGTCTGGGTTAATAAAACTTGATAATTTTTGCCGGCTGGGTGGCGTGGTTGGTTTGTCACTGGCCCTCGGCACCCAAGGTTGCGGGTTCGACACCGGCCCAAGTCGGTTGATTTTCAAGATGCAGAAAATCGACAGCGGCCATGTCGTATAATTATACGGCATGTAAAAGATCCCAAGAGTATCTGTTTGGCTTGGGTGCTCTCGGCAAAATTAAATCCTAGTACAGGCTCGCATGATCAGATGTCAGGTGCCTCCCTCTGGGGAGAAAACTGGGCGCCAAAATTACTTGCAGTAATTGGTATCGCCTATATGGTGCCACGCTAAAATGTGATACCAGCTCATGTGGGGAATGTACTAGGTCTGCAAAAATTAAATTGCCATTTCGCAACCCCATTAGGAAAAAAAAAAGTTTATTTCTTTCATTTCCTTTTCCTACTCCTCCCCCATCTCCTTCCAATCTTAGCTCATGTAATTTACGATGAAATAGATTCTAAAGGGAAGGGACGTTCTATACAACATCTGTAAAAAGAATACGGGACCAAAAAATACAGTGCGATAAAGCCAAGAAGAAAAGCGCAGAAAATGTAAGCAGATTCTAATGCGGAAATGTTGTTAAAGGTGTTGCTGGGGAAATTAGACAGAGAAAAAACTGATGCCCGCTCAAATTTAGCTAAGGTTCTTATTGAAACAGAAGATGGCTTTTATAAACTTGGTACTTAAGCGAATATTTTAAAACAATTGTATGCAAATTATGAATTCAGCGTTTGCAAGTAGAGATTTTTAACGGAAATTTTATCCTTTTTGTAGAAATATCTGTATATGCAACAGCAACAAATCAACCCCTTAGCAGGGTTTCAGAACATGTGACTGCAAATCTAAATTTATAACGATTTCTGTGTTCTGCAATTTCTTAAATCCAACTAAAAAAAAGGGCTCAACCGAATTCCGTGTAGTTTCTACGAAGCATATTGAAACTGTAAAATTTTGCGGTAAAACCAGTACCTAAAAGCAACCTTCAATCGCTTTATAATGGCTTGTATGTGACCATTGCACACAAGTGCTATGCACAGTAACGCGTTTGCATGAGTACTGTAATGATAATAATTTGCGAGGTCTTATCGAGGTAATTCAAGTTTAACGCCTCGAACATGTTTACCATTTTGAATGGGCGGCAGTCTAGTTGTAAGCGGACGTTCTGGAAATAAAGCAGTCAGATTTTTCTTTTAATTTAAAGGGGGTAATTTAGAAAATTTGTCATTAAAATCAGCCCAATGCTGTTCCATTTGTTCTCGAAACCACAGGGGGTTGCAAGCAAATAAACATATTTTAGTAAAAGGAGAAGAAAAAAATGTGTCCCACAAATTCAAGAACAATTTTTAAAATAAAATTTAAGGAATGGAAAGAGAGAGCTTACGAGTTTTTGTGGGGTGTAGATTTAATTATCGTCCATTTCAGATTCGTCTATCGTCAGATGCCTTTTTTAAAATTGGTTTGTTAATTTTGAATACAAAAATAAATGTCATTTGTGTCGGGCTCACGCGTCTTTTCTTTAACATAACCTCTTCTTCTTTAACAACTCTTTTCCAACCAAAACCCAAGAAGCGAAATGCGAACAAGAAATGCAAATAAGATAGCTTTTAAAAGAACATAAGTTTCAGTAAGTGGGATGGCAATTTGGGGAATGTTATGTGTGAGAGAGACTAAAGGGATTTGCCAGCCAATCGTGAAGTTACCTGGAAAGTAAACCATTAATAGAAGGTGCATACCAATGCACGCGCGCCCAGACGTTTCCACATAAAGGTTGAACTTAAGTTTGGATTAAGGTAGGACTGATTATTTGATATTAGGACTTGTAATATTATTAGAAGTGAGAGTAGGCGGATAAAATAATTATTTAGAGAAAGTGGTCTAAGTTAGGCAATTCGGTTTAACTATCAATGTGTGTTTGTTCATTATAGATTCTCGCTTATTTAAATTTGTCTAAATTGTTAGACATTTAAGTTCTATTCTTAAGAAAGTTATATTAAGAATTAAAAATGTCTATTCCTTTTGCAAACCCTACACCTCTGGCTCACGCTGACAATCAAAAATACGGTCACCAAAGGGAGGCGGTATCACACATTGAAATAAGTAAAATTACAAGTAAATAAACTATTTTATTTAATTTGTATACATAAACATATTTTTTTTCAAATCCGGAAGAAATCAAAATTATTCCAATTATCTTGCTATGTTCAGGATTTTTTAATCGCTTTTGAAATATCAGTTGATATGTTTTTATAAATGTTGTTTTTTTCTGAAAAAATATTTATTTATATTAAAGTATTCGTCTTGTTTCATGTCCGAATTAAAATTATCAAAATCATTTTGTAACAGATTAATATCAATTAAAAAAAGTGGTTAGCCCATTTCATAAAAATTCAACAGTAATTTCTGTTAAAAATAATGGTGTAAATACTGAATATATATTTTAAATTCTTGACATAGGATTCCAGTACTCTCAAGTTTTTTAAAAAAATGCAAGTAGCTTGAGTAACAACAAAAAAGTTTTACTAAAATTCTAGTAAAAAAAAAAGACTACTTTCTACTGAATTCCTGGCGAAGCGTGAAGAGTATGTTTCCAGCACAAATAATGTTCTCGTCATTGCGCTACAGTTTGAAAAAAGAAGTCTAAAAAACATCTCTCGTAAAATTTGAAATTTATTCAACTCCGTCCAATAAAGTCATTTTATAGTTTTCGAAAGGAAAACTTGAAATACGGGGACTTGGTTTTGAAATACTTCCTCTACCATAATTAATATCCACTCGACCGATATAGCTTTTCTCTCACATTATAAACAAAGTAAATAAAGATAAAAAATATACAAAAACAGCACTTAAGAAAATTCAAATATTTTGTACATTGTGTGTGCGTGTGCTATAACCCTTTTTTTTTTATTCTTCCCTCAAACAGTGCGCGTCCATCGATTAGGAAAAAAGAAAGCAAAAAAATAAATAAAAAGGTCCGCTTTCATCTGGTTTTATTCGCAAGCAATCCTCTTAAAAGCGTTCACTTCCATGGTTTATGCAAATGAAGCTATTCCATTTAATGGAGGGGGATTACATACACCTGGGGTCGGCCAGCATCTCTGTGTGCCCGGAAATTTATAGCTGGCAGTTACAGCGGAGTGGAGCGATTTATTACCTTTTTTGCATATTATTACTTTATAGAACGAGAAGGGAGTGTCTACAAAGTGAAATGGGCAGTAATAATTTTCGGCGAGGGTTGTGGAATGACCGAAAACGCTCCTTTTGTCACATTCTCGAAACGGATGGGGAATAACGAATTTTCTGACTATCATGGTAACTTTTCATTTTCTGTTCTTAATCAGTAAGAGTTTTTTCTTTTTCTCAGAAAAAGACATGTATTATGAATTTAATTTCTATCAAGTGGCATCGCTAATTATAGAGCAAAACCTTTTCAAGTGGAGCCCTAATCGAGTAAAGGGCATGATTGATCTGCGATGACTTAAAGTCGAGTGCCATGAACAAATATTACACACAATATCACACTGCTCTCTGAGATAAGTAAGTACTCCTTGTGTCATTTGCCCGATAGCACACTGTGATAGAGTCTCCCCATCTTTGAGGTGAGCGCAAAGGAAAGCGAGGGCGAAATAATGTTAATTTATTTGTATGTTGAGGTGGGAGACTTCTTCAATTTGGATCAGAAGTTTGAAATATTTTTCATGGATTCCATTATTCTATTTTGATGAAAGATTTCCAAAATGCGACCACCCTTGTAATACAGAAGCCATTCTTCCCGATAACCGACGGTCACCGAACTTGCGAAACCTCGTTGGCAACCGAGCATCGCGGTGGAACGTCGGAACCCCTTTTTCGAACCATTTATCTACACGATTCCCGCAGGGAAACGTCAAAAAGGAAAAGGAACAAGAAAAAGAATGTGTCTCAGAAAGAAAAAAAAATGAAAGATCTCTTCTTTTTGTCTCTTTTCCGCAGACGAAAAAAAAGGAAGCACCCCTTTTTATCAACGCTACACTGAGAAAGTGAAATGAAGACGCAACATGTATCCTATCTTTCTCGATGCGGCTGAGAAAAGGACCTTCCTCCAAGTGGGTGCCAGTGGAGCGAGGCACCCCGGCTCCGCTTTGTGCACCGGAGAAGAGGAGGGGAGGGGGAAATTCGCGTGCACGCTTTCGGTTTTGACACCCACGTCGTAAACGAGGGGATGGGGAAAGGTATCGCCTCAAGTGTGGAAAGCGAACCGGCCAGATATCGATTATTTTTGACATCCGGTTAGTTACGCACAGTTCTTCATTTGGTCAAACTTTTGGCGTTGTTACCAGTCGCCAGGATTTTCTCCCTTGTTTGAATCAGACTCCCGCGCTTTTCTTTCCACCTTTCCCCTAACATGTGATGCAAATAACTGCCACTAAATAGTCCCCAGAGAAGAAAATAATTTGTTCATGGGATGAGAGAAATTTTATAAATATATGTTGAAACATATATATATAATTTTGGCAAAAAAACCCCCATCGAAACAAACCTCAAACAACTCATGTTTTTAAACAGCGTTTCCCAACCAAAATCCACAAAAATTTTGAGGGGCATACCCTCCCCTCCCCCTTACACACAAAAAACTTTTTTTCTTGAAAGCCTATAATATGAATTAAGAGATTAATAAAATCATTTATATATAATGTAATCATGATAAATAAAATAATATCATAGGAAACTGCAACAAATCGTGGTTAGAAAATACTCATATTATTTATCTGAAACGGTTAAAAAAAAAAAAAAAAAGACAGTATAAAATTATCGAAGAAATCCTTCTTTAAGTATCCATTAACTTAAAGTCGGTGATCAGCATTTTATTCCATACCGAAAAATCCATATTGCTATGCTGTGAAATTTGTTATTCAATACAGATACACAGTTCTCTAGAACAATAATAACTTTTTACATTCAGTGATGGCTGTTGAGGGATGAGCAACGTTTCAGGCGATCTTCGCTGAAAAATAAAATTTAAAAGATAATAATAAGAGAATAATTTTTTTTCTGATATCATGTTTAAATTTCTTACAAATTATATATTTAATCTCTTTTAAATATCGTTTGAACAAATACTTCATACATTGCAAGTCTTTGCGATGAGTTGATTTTGAGATATTAATATCATCAAAGAACCTCTTCTGTCCATCTGCCCTCTTCACAAGCAAAGTTCAATTTAAATCTTTAGTCAATACAACCTTGTAACAAAAAGGAGTCAGCTGCACTGCTCAAGCAAAAAGGCATTCACACATCGAGAAGCTTTGGAATTCGGCCGAAAACCAAGTATTGGTTGGATCTTCTGACTCGGACCTTGATAAAGGTGGTTCTGGAATCTATTTTATTCATCCAAATGGTGAATTCTTTAGAATTCCCATGGATAAAATTTCCTCAAACCTGAGCTTATGGATGTTAAAGGAGCTTTGAATAACCACACAACAGTGCAATTGAAAGTTCCATTGACATTTTATTGTGCTCAGACTCTAGATCTGCGCACCAGGCGATCCAGATGGGGCAATTCTCAACTGTGACCCAGGATATAATTGTCCTTATTAATAAAGTAGTTGCAGTCCAAAAAACTTGTACTTTGCAATGGATACTGGTCCACGTAGACATCTTCGTCCGTGAGCAGGCTGATAACTTTGCCAAGAAGGCCCGAAATTCCTCTCAACTTTCTAATAGTCTTACCCTCGCGGATGCTGAGGCAATAGCCAGACGTAAAATCACCTCCCATCCAGTTAAGAAGCACTTCATTCCAGATCTTAATTGTATCCGTGTAATTTCAACCACCATAGCCAGACTAAGTACAAGAAACTTTAAAGAGATCCCCTGATGGCAAAAGTAGTTATAATACTGGTCCTAACTGTCCTAACATTCAATTCTCTCCTTACCCAGTGCTTCTCAAACTTTCAATATTTGCCACCCAATATTCAATCATAATTTTCATCGCACCCCCCTCACCCCTCCATACAATAACAATATATTGAATTCAATTACACTACACTGACGCTCAACCTACAAAACGATTTTAACCACTGAAGTGCCTCTGGCGTATATAAACGACTCCCTCAGTCAGTGCATTTATTGCCCCGGACGTATATGATGCCCTTCCAAAGTACGATCTTATCTGTGAATTTCTATCTATGAAATTATTCCTAAGGCTTTGGAATGCAATAAGAGGACATTGGCAGTGTTTGACATCCCAAACACAATATCATCGCACATAAATGAATTAGTTATGCGAACTTATACAATGATACAACCGGTGCTCACTGGGACGCATGAGTTGATCATAAATTTTTCATATTTTTTATTTTATTAGTTTTACTTCGGCCTGGCCTCAAAATATTCTAAACATCTTGGAACATGTTTTTTTTCTCAAAAATTACAATTTAAATAGCCAAGGGTAGCATGTTGAGTCTACTGGCCCTGACACAAAATCCTCCATGACGAGTCTACTCGTTAAGACCAGTTCACTAGTGAAGAAACACTCACCGATGAAATTTCGAGCGAAGAAGAGGAAGAGGGTTCTGCTCAAATAGCATCCATGTAATTGGCCTAAAAAATTATATATATGCTTGTAGAAAAGAAACGTCGCCCAACCGGTATAGTGGTTAGCGATGCTGACTGCGGTGCCGTAGGGACTGGGTTCGAATCCCGGAGAAGACATGGATGTTTGTAAATGTATAGTGCCTTTGCGGCATGAGGGTACTCTAAATAGCCGTCGAGCCGCAAGTCCTCTCGTGTGGTGGGTGGAAGGGGAAGAGAGCTGGGAGACCCCTGACCACCCCAGGGGTTTCTCCCTCTAAATTGGGGTGGAACCAAGCCAAATCGTACTGTCATCTGCATGATGCTCCAAGCTAAGGCTAACGACAGGCGTAAAAGTTTTAGCCCTTAGCCGCGATGAATTTCGCGGGCCTCGATCTGACTTCGTCAGGCAGGTGGCATTAGTCACAACAACAGTAAACAAACAAGTGGCAAATTTTAAATTTCCCTTTGATGAGAAAGGCAGAAAAATTTAGCTGTTCATATTATAACAAAACTTAAGTGAATGTGGAGAAAATAAATCACGCGTGGCTCTGCTATCCGTAAAACTGAATCATATTTTTTGTTTTGCATGTAAATTTTTTGGTAAATATAGTTCAACACAACTTGTAAATACTGACTTTTTTATGGGCACCATTGTTCGTATTGTCTTAATAAGCATGAAAATATTCTAAAACACGTAAAATCCATAAGGTCGGGGCGCAAACTGAAAAGACGAGTCTAAAAAAATTGTACTATTGACGCTGAACAACAAAATGCTTACAATCGAGAAAAAAAAGCGATGGCGCGCCATCATTGAAAGAATGATTGTTGTAGTACAATTTTTAGCCAGTCAAAATTTGGCATTTAAAGAAACTAGTACAAAATTCTATCGTTGAGATACTGGTAGTTTTTTAGAAGCAGTGCATTTGTTAATTTGTTGGCAGAGATGTTGGTTAAATTTGATGCAGTTATTTCAGAACACCTTAATAATGTCAGTAACTGCTAAAGAAACGAAACACGTATTCCACACTACTATATATATAGCATTTTCAAAATCGTAGCATTTATATATAGCAGGGCAGCATTTTCAAAATCGTAAAAAAAAAAATATTTTAGCAGAATCTATCCGTAATAAATTAACACGTATTGTCAAAAAAACCAAATATTACACTGTGATTTTTCGACTTTACACCAGATATTAATCACTCGGAACACAAATAACGTTTATCAATTATAGATGTGTGAATACTACTTGATGGTCAAGTAGATATTTCAGAATTTTTTCAAGTAACTGATAGCACAATGTAGAAGGTCCGTGCCATTTCATATTAGACAAACTAATACACGAGGGGCTACGACAACCATAAAGGGGAACAACGGATTCAATCCTACACTTCGAAACTTTTATGAAGAACTATCCTCAATGTAAGCTTTTAATTTTGCCAAATTCTCAAAAATTTGAATTAGGGTGGCTAAAAAGATGGATTTAGTAGTGTTTCAAAAGTATCTCTTGGACGTTATAAAATCCCTACTATATATAAGCACTATTCATACCTAATTACTTTCCTAATTTTGAACATTCAGTTGACTACTTTACAAATATAAATTCCTTAATACTGTTTCTACGTTCTTCTTCTCCCCCCCCCCTTTTTTTTTAGGGGAGCCGGAGGGGTTGATTTAGATTTTTGTTTGTTTTGAAATCCAAAACTTGCACCAAATGTTTCCCCTTTTAATTCGGGAAATAACCAAATTCAAAATTACAATCTGAAATCTGGAAATAATTTTTAATTACACACGTTATTTGGATACACTAATAGTGTTTCAAATTCTGTTTTGAATCAGAACATTTAACTTTTAAAAGGTAATTTATGAGTAAAATAAACATACAAGGGTTATTTGATGAAACTAAAAATATTAAAATTTAACAATGAATTTGCTGAAAAACATTTTTTAAAAGATTATTAGAGACAAAATATTAAATACTGTATAGTTTATTGCAGTACTTTTCAAACTTTCAACATTTTCTACCCAGTTTTCAATCATAATTTTCACATAGCGGCTTCCTTCATACTATAAAAATGTATTAAAATGAATAACGCGCGTACTTTGATGCTAAAAAAAAAACAACAAAAAAAAAAAAAAACTACTATATAACTTTAATTATAAATCATACGAATCCTGAAGATAAATATTAAAATTTTGTACAGAAAAAGACCATAGGAGTCACTAGTAATTATTAACCTTGTTCTTAACTTAGTATTGATAAATTAATTATCAAATACATTGAGCAGTACTGATAAATTTATAAGTATATTATATCATTGTAAATGTGTATTTTATTTTTATTATGTGAGTATTTTTTATTATGTATTTAGTTTGGCTTCCTTTTAGTAAATTAATGATTTTTAAATAATCTTTTATTTTCAAGTGTTCGATATGCTCGCTCCCTCCAAGGGAGGCGCGCCTCACAATTTGAGAAACGCTGGTTTATTGGTTTGTGCTCGGTGGCAGTATAATAGAGAGAAGCTTAAATTGCTTCCTCCCATCTCGAAAACGCATGAAATTATGACCAACTTTGCTTGAATTTCTGACCCTATTCTACAAGTCAATATTTAGTCAATTACCCACCTAAATACTAAATCAATCAAAAATATCGGATTGAGTAACGAAAAATTAAAAAAAATATATTGATATATAATTAGTTAATCTATCATATGTATATAATACGCATGATAATTTAATTCTTTTTCAGAAATTATAAGTTTTATTACTTTTTTTCAGCTTTTATGGGAATTACAAAAATAGTTCCAAAAAGACTTTTTAGTGATTATACTTTGTATGTAAATATATTTTTTATTTACTTACTTATTTATCTATTATGCCTTTATCTATGAGAGATATATTTATTTATTTTAGATGAAGAAAAAGGTGTTCATTGTGAAAAGAACTGGAAGAGAACAGTTGTTTAAATTCGAAACAAAATAAGAATTATCGAGAAAGCAGAGAGAAACAAAGAAATCGAGTTACCTGTATCAGAATGAACACTTGAAATATATACTTGGTCTAGAGAGGCCGCATGTTCCATACATTCATACGATCATCTTTGAGTTTGCTTTTGATACATGTTTTAACAATACAAGAGACTGACGGCTGGCCTTTAGTATAGCTTACTCGGAATTTTTTACAGTAAATATCGCCAGGCTTGGTGATAAATGTTAGAATGTGGTAATCTATACCGGTATTCCAGCATGTGATTAACATTAAAATCAAGACAAAAAATTTTTTAAATAGTTAAACTATTAAAAAACTTTTCATAAATTTGTAATACTGATACATAAGTGTATGCCTAATGAATTATTATAATAGTTTATGTAAACACTTTCATTGTGTAGCGTTGAATGACACGTGAAACAGGGACTCTGGAAACTGTGCTTTAAATATGATTGCACAGGTTTCACAATTTTAATTTTTGGTATTCACCATGGGGGGAGACCTCCACCCTTTCCCGAATCCCGTAGAATTTTGTTTTCTCTTTTGCCTTGCAACTTTTAGCTAAAATGATTTGATGAGAAAGAAATACTTAAGGATTTTCGTCAGTGTTTTTAAAATGACGTCTTTTTTCCCCCACTTAAAATCTTAGTCTTAAATTCATTTCTATTTTCCTCGATTTCGAGTGAAATAAGAAATAAGATGGCTGTCATTTTTGAAATACAGAGCAAGAAGTGATCCAGGAAATTTATCAGAAGTTCAAAATAGAGAACTTTATCTGTTAGGAACAAAAAAAGGAATATTTTCACAAAAACCCGTTCACAATTTAGAAAGAAAAATTTCTCTTCAAAAATCCTCTCTTTGTGGAGGATATCAAGGATGTGCTTGCAAGTGAGAGTGCAAATCTGATAAGTGGAAATGTAAAAAAAATTGGAAAGCTGTGGAATTCTACATGTCACAAAATAGTCTAATGCATCTATATAGGTAAAATTAGAAGTTAATGATTATTTTTTTATAATATGGGTTTAGTTTGTTTTTCACATAGAACTGTTTCGTTTAAGTCCTAATTATGTAAATTGTTTTCTTTATTCAGGTCTTTTATTTGACAAGAAATAAAAGCTATCTCGAAATACTAGTTGTTATGTTATTCAAAATTCTGTTTTGCTTAGATAAAAATAAAGTATTTACTGAAATAACAAGCTGTGGTCTTTATTTTATTTCAAGTAATTTTGATCATTTTGTATTTTTCACACACACGCACAAAATACCTTTTAGGACATATATTATATAACTAATGCTGTGTTATTTGATCTATTTGTTTTAAAATATGCTGAAAGTAAAGCACACAAGGGACAATTTCATTTAAATTTTTAAAGGGAAATATTATTGTAAATTTTACCCTAAGTCATCATGATGTTCTTCTAATTCTTAAGAACGAAATTCTGAATGTTATTTTGAAAATATTTATTTTCTCGTATTAAGATATCGTTACTCTATAAAATAATCTGAATTTATTACACAATCCACATTACGGGTATTTTATAAACTAACCGGTCAAAATGATCACTATTAAATACTGTATCACTTTTTCCAAGTTTAGGGATGAATATGAATAATCACTGGTTATCACCAGATTAATCACTTTGACCAAAACACATCAACGCTTCACCACCAATTAAAATAAAACGAACTCATCAAAACAAATTATTATTTGCTTATTTTTTCACAAATTAGACTTAAAATCTTAAAATCTCTTTTCCTAAAGTATAGAAAAATTGGAAACCCATCTACATGTATCATTTGACTACACTCACTTAAGGCTATTTTCGCCCAATGGACTTGAGCTTGAACTAAACGCGGAGAACATTTTTGGACAAAAAAAATCTCTCTATTTTCATGAAAATTTTGTAATATTGTAACTTATACATATGTTTATCATATAGTGTTTTTAAAATTTCAAAATATTCCATAAATAATAAATTTTTTCTTTTAACATGTAAAGGGATAGCTCATTTAGCATTACGGTATAGGAGAAAAAATAAACACATTTTATAAAAGAAAAAATGTGTCAACTAGGATAAAAATGAGTAATATAATCCACTAAGTTCTAACAGGATGACTAAGCTAGAATATCATATAAATGTTGAAGTGCTTTTATATCTGAACAAATATTCCCCGAATTCGGCTTCTGTTCTTTAACACTAGCCGAAGACATCCTTAAAGAGAAGAACGTGTGTGATATCTTTTTATATAAACAGTAATTTGTGTGAGAAAGTTCCACATTTCATATTTTAAAGCAAAATACATTTTTGATTTTGGATGTCCAAGAGACTGTCTTCTAATGTGTTTAAGTATAGGATATAAAGGGCATAATTATACAGATTAAAAAATATTAAGCTTTTGAATGCGCTATTTTACACACAGTATATTTTAATATGTTTTACTCATACAAGTAGTCCGCCTTAAATCTATTGTGTAAATATGTTTTATATTTTGTTTCTTAGATTCTAATACTAAATAGTTTTTTAAATTCATTCTTTAAATGGGGGAATGGCAGGTTTTTCTTTAAAAATTCGATATTTTAAGTATGCAGTAATAAAATATGTTACAACTCAACGAATTAATTTAAAAAATATTCCGAATTATGAAGTGTGTGCTCATACCTTTTGACATTAAATTCACATAGTTCTCTCCCCAGAGAGAGGCACCTGGTGATGTGAAATTGAACTAGGAATTTAGTTTTGCCCAGAGCACCCAAGCCAAATAGGCACTCTAGGAATCTTTAACGTGCCGCATACTCATACGACATGGACGCTGTCAATTTTTTGCGTTATGAAAATCCACCGACTTGGATCGGGGTCGAACTCGCAAACTTGAGCTTTCAAGGCCAACTCCTAACCAACTAGATCCCAAGCAGGCATTTTTGTTAATTGATAAATATAAAAAACCCAAATGAATGTACCGTTCGAACAATGTATTGGTTGCGTCTAACCATGAAGTTTATTTCTTGCGTTAACTTGATTTTGCATTGATTTATTATAATTGTACTAAGCCTTTTCAGTACTGAAAAAAAAATTGTACTCTCGTAATTGCTTGCAGTGTTATAATTGGGTTTTCTTTAGCTTTCTTAGCTTCAGAGAGAGCATAAGAAACAGCTTTGTCTTTGAAAAGTAAATATTTAATGAAGCTCATTAAATAAAAAAAAAAAATCGTTGCCTATACACTATCTTTCACCCATCACTTGGAATTTTGAGCAAGAGTAGAGCCTGTTGCCATCTTTACAGGAGGAGGCTTCACTATTTTGCGCCTCGGTGTGTTCTCTCTTTTCTTTCAAAAATGAATCTTTAAAGCACAGCGAACATCCCGTTACGGGAGCCTGCAACAAATTTTACTCCTCTTAAGCTTCTTGGGTAATCCTTTCACATGCATCGACATTCTGTGGTGGCTTCAAGATCAAACATTTTCTCGTCGGTCAACAGAATTCCTTTGTGTCTATTATAAGCATACTGCAGCTACAATGTTTTTTCTTTAAACTGCCTTAGGCTTTTTTTCTTCATTCATACGATGTAAGGAAGTGATAGTTACACTTCGATAACCTGAGGTCTTCTTTTATTTACAAGGATTTTGACGAATTATCTCTCTGACTTGTGATACCGCCCCCCCCCCCCCTTAGGTGACGTTTCTTTGAATGTCAGCGTGAGCCAGAGGTGTAGGGTTTGCAAAAGGAATAGACATTTTTAATTCTTAATAAGACTTTATTAAGAATAAAACTTAAATGTCTAACAATTTAGACAAATTTAAATAAGCGAGAATCTATAATGAAAAAACACACATTGATAGTTAAACCGAATCGCCTAACTTAGACCACTTTCTCTAAATAATTATTTTATCCGCCTACTCTCACTTCTAATAATATTACGTCCTAATATCAAATAATCAGTCCTACCTTAATCCAAATTTAGATTCAATCTTATAAAGAGGCGTCTGGACGCGTGTGCAATAGTATGCACATTGACCTAATGGTTTATCTTCAAGGTAACTTCACAATTTACTGTTAATTCACGCTTGTATCTCTTTCACACATAACATTCCCCAAATTGCCATATCACTTTCTGAAACTTCTGTTATTTAAAAGCTATCTTATTTGCATTTCTTGTTCACATTTCGCTTCTTCGGTTTTGGTTGGAAAAGAGTTGCCATTAATCTTGGCTCCCAAAGAACCCAGAGGTCATGTTAAAGAAAAGACGCGTGAGCCCGTCACAAACTCCTCAGAGAAGCAAAACGTGATTTATTCGAGGGTCTTAATGGCTCTTAAGAAATTACGTGTCTAAATTTTTATTTCTTAATCTCCTCAAGTTTCAAGTTTTATTTAAATTTTAACCTTGATCCTCATTTTATAACAACTAATTTTCAATATTCTACTTAAACTTTAGTCTTCATTATTCATCTTAAATTTAAATTTAATATTCCTCCTTAATTTGAATTCTTGACAGCCACAATAAATTTTACTCAATTAACCAGACCAACATTAACAGTTATGCATTTTAATCATGGTAGATTCTCACTTTTACATAAGATATGTGGGCATACCTCATCTGAGCGGAAGGACCGAGGAAAAAACCATCTTTGACTTAGATGGAGTAAAAAAACGAAGTCCGCACACACACACACACACACATGCCCCTTAACTAACTTAACTCTACTTAAATGTTACTTATAATTTAATACAATAAGCTTCTTTCCACTACATTTCTATGAGGCTTCCTTTGTCTGATGACTTGGAGTCATATTGAAAAAAACAAAGATTTGCTTCTATTCGTCTTTTTCTACTTGGAATTCAGGGTCTGTCACCCTGAAATAAAAACTCTTTAAGTCACTGGGTATAATATATATTCACATAATACCAGTACATTTCACAATTTTTATACATTATATATATCACTTTTAAATTACAACTAATTTTCATATGTTCACCTCATCTGGTCCTTCCAATATAAACTCCCCATAAATCACTCAGCGCCGTTAATGTTATTGTTAGTATCCTATCTACGCCGCGTTTCCCCGAACCAGATGTACATTAAAATGAAACAATACAACAATATATACATATATATATACACTATACAATTACAAACATTTTCAATAAATCATTAAAACAAATAACCAAAGGAATTGTCGCATCTCAGCAAAGTCATACATCGAAGTAAACAAATGCATAATTACAATTGTTTCCTCCATCAATTGAGAAAAAAATTTTATAAGTCAAAAGTTCAAAAAAAAAAAAAAAAAATACACTCATTGTAGTGTCAACTTTTGCTTGGATTATTAATTTTAAACACCGCCCGAGACTTCCTTCTTTGCAATAATTCTTCCGACCACTTGTTGGAAAGAATATAAAATGAAACGATACAACCTGATTTTTATGGCTTGGCGTCTCCCACTAGAACCTCCAAGGATAAGGTACTGTTGGTCTTCGCTCCTCGTCTCCTTTTCTGGCCGCTTTGCTGTGGATTTTCTCTTTTGTTGGTCTTCCTGCTCCTTGATCTTGCCTGGTCCTTGAAGTAGGGTCTGCAGTGTTCTCCTCTGCTGTTCCTGGCTCGAACTGGTCTTGCTTGTTTTGACTTCACCTCAATGGTTGGTCGGGACTCCGATTTCTGCTCCTTTCGTGGTCTGAGGTTATACCTCTCTCTATCTTGAACTACTGCTTCTTCCGTTCGGTTCCTCTTCCTACTTGGTATTACTTCCCTTCCTACTAGGCAGTGATCTGATAAGTGGTCCGCACTTATCGGCCCTACCTGCGTGTCTCTCACCTTGATTTGACTTAAGATTTATCCCTTTTTCCTCTAACTCGCGCTTTACATCTGACGTCTTCCTACCATATTGCGACTCATTTGATCTTCGTTGTACACTTTCCCAACTACTCATTCCTGACGTGAACTATTGCTATCCGAACTACCTATTCCTATCTCAATCTCGTCAGATTTCCTATGACGATATATTCTCACTTGATCGACATTGACCGTTAATCTTTTTTCCGACCACCATATGATCATATTATTCTTTCTTACTTCTAACACCCTATACGGACCTTCAAATTTTGGCTTGAACTTTGCCACAATTTTTCTTGTCGCTGAACTTAAAGGGTGCGTATCTAACAAAACCGAGTCATTAACCTTAATTTGTACATCACGCCTACGTCTATTATACTTCTCCCATTTTCATGTTTAGCTTTTGTGTTTCGTCTAGCCTCACCAAACAATCTTTGAATATCTCCTACTGCAAACTCAGTTCCGTTCGATACCATAACTAATTTTTGGAATTGGGTAATCAACTTTTGACCTAAAAATAATTCCGCAGGGGTTTTCCCGTCGTTTCATTCAATGCTGTACGAATAGCATAAGCAAACTCACACAAGAATTGGTCCCATGTATCCAGTTGATCCTTTATAATTTGCAATCATTTGTACAAGACCGCGATTCACGCGTTCGGTTCCACTTGCCTGAGGCCTATATACAACAGTCCTCACATGCCTTATGCCTAATACTTCACTTAAATGTTCAAAAATCTCGGATATAAATTGGGGACCGTTGTCACTTATTAATTTTATTGGAGCTCCAAAACGCGATATAAAATTATCAAAAAAGTATCCGCTATTACCCGAGCCGAGGTCTTTTTAAGAGGTATGATTTCAGCCAATAGCGCACACAGGAATTTTTCAAGGGGGGTGGGGTCCGTGGTCCAACGTTCACCATTCTTGTATCATACTCCTTTTGATTTTGTCGATTTTCGGGATTACTTAGTACCAACCTTGAAAAAGTGTAACCAGACATCTTATGGATACTTTGCAACTTTGAAAGAAATTTTTTCATTCAGCACAAATGAGACGAGCCAACTCAAATGTTCCACAATACAGATTAATCCAATCTTGGTGCATTACTTTCAAACATCGTCTTCAGCATAAATTAGATGAAAATCAGCATAAATTACCTCAGCACAATTCAGCACAAGTTTTAAAAATATGTACTCTAAAGTTTTAAAAATGGTACACTATTTGGCCCGAAAAAAGGGGGACCGAGTCGACTCTTGTGTCGACTCGATCCCCCTTTTTCCGGGCCAATGTTCATTTTTTTTACTGTGTCAATACCGTAACTTTGTAGCTCCATTTCTCATCCAGCTTGTTAAACTGCTGCAGGTATTTGGCATATTGGTAGGATTTTACCATGGTGCAGTACGAAATGTTCTCTTCCTCGTGCACACCCTCATGCTCTTGGTTGAGAAAGGTTCCATTGCAAATGTTTTTCAGTTTGGGCAGAGTCTCCAGAGCCATGGCAAACAGTCCGAGCTCTTGAAATATTTTTTGTTGCTCCGCTCCCTTGACCTCCATCAGGCCCCTGTTGCCTCGGACCAGCTGACTAAACTTGCCCCTCACGCAAAAGGGCAGGTATTCCACGGGCACACTCTTGGGTAACGGGTGGTGTACCAGACGAAGACGG
>BMAV01002515.1:0-78777 GCA_019973955.1 Trichonephila inaurata madagascariensis | reverse complement strand
AAAATTGGGGGATCGAGTCGACTCGGTCCCCCTTTTTTTCGGGTCAATTAATACACCAAGATTGGAATGCATCAAATATAGATTAGACTTACCTGTTAATAATTGTAGTCTGCTTTTTGAAGACACACACACCAATATTGGAGGGCTTGTCTCTTTGAGTTGGCTTGTTCCCTGCTTTTCATACCAAGATTGGAATCAGTTGGCATGTTGTCGTCCCTGTTTTCTCAACAAGATGCATACATTTCATTTGTAGATAACCCCTTCAAGATACCTACATTTCATTTGTTGATGACCCCTGTCTAAATCAACTCTCTGGGGTGGAAGGAAAAATTTTCTCTCGCCCCATAAAAAAATATTTTTGGGAGAAATCTGAAAAATTTTGTACTATTAATTTCTTAATGCTCTCCCTTCATACTTTGCTTCAAACATGAATCGAGACCCTACATACAACTTTGGGGTAAAATGCAGGTGAAAAATACAAAAGAGCCGTTTAAGCTCCCTTTTTTGATTGAAACCTTAAATGCACAGTTTTTGGATAAAAAGTAGGTGAAAAATGTACAATATTCATATAAAAAGAGCCGTTTGAAAAGAAAAGGTGGGAGCGAAACAACAAAAATATGGTGTTGAGATGGTTTTCGATTCAAACGAGATGGTGATTAATTTCAAATGAGATGGCGATTTATTTCAAATGAGATGGTTTTAGTTTCAAACGACATGGTTTTTGTTTCAAACGAGATGGTTTTCGATTCAAATGAGTTGGTTTTCATTATCAATTTCAAATGAGATGGTTCCCATGATTAATTTCAAATGCGATGGTTTTCAATTCAAAAAAGGTCGTTTTCCATTTTCAATTATTTTTTGAAAGGGTCACGGTGCTCAACTATTTTTTCGACCGACTGTAATAACCCAAACACTTCCCTTAAATGCTCAATATGCTGAGTGAATGATGGAGATGAGATATAATTACGTCATCCATATAAACATTCTCAAACCTCCCTATCACTGGTTTCAATATGATCTCGATCGCCTTCTGAAAATTGGTAGCCGCTCCTGATAAGCCAAATGGCATACGCCGAAATGCGTAGGTGCCACTTTTTAGTACGAACGCGGTCTTAACAATATCAATGGGGTTTACTGCCATTTGAAAGTACCTACTTTTTAGATCAAGATATGACATTATTGTCGTATAGGGGATATTCGTTATTAAATCATCTATTAACGGTAAGAGATAACTGGGATACCTCGTGACTGAATTAAGTTTCCTATAATCAATCGCAAATCTATATGCTTCCGGATTATCCGGTGGTAACCCATTATTTCTTTTACATAACACAACTGGTGACGCGCATGGGGATTGAATCGGAACTATGGTTCCTTCCTCCAACATTTTCTCTACATGATAATCGAGTATCGCTTGTTTCTACCTATCATACCGGTACTGTCTAGAAACAACCGGTGGACTATCTCCCGTATCAATTTCATGGTATAAAACATGAATAAGCCCTGGTTTATCTGAGAACAATCCCTTAAAACTACTAAGGAAATCTTGTAACTCCTCTTTTTGCTTATCCTCCAACTTTGTCTTAGACAGGTCTATTTCTACATTTCCTCCCTCAAATGTTTTAACCACCGTATCTATTTGAGAATCGGGAATCTGTAACGATTTTCGATCAACGTCCAAAACAATCTTTGATCCACTTATGAAATCTACCCCGAGAATACATGGGTGTTACAAATCTGTCAACACATGAAACAACCAAGGCTTTTCAAACTCCCTAATTCGAACACTCAATTCTACAATTCCTACATTTTGACATTTTGCTCCCTGTGCCGTGATCACCTGAGCACGCGATTTTTTTATTTGCTTAGGAAAAAAAATATTTTCTATATATTTCCTCAGATATAAATGACTTCTCCACTCCAGTGTCCCATAATCTTTCGTAAAAGTTTCATTTAATAAAATAGGAACATATGGAAGTTCCACTGGAGACATACATATCGCGGAAAGTTTAATCGGTATATCCACTGCCGAGTTCTTTTGATTACATTGATTATCACTAACTTTCAAAACATTCAATCGTCCCCTTTGCATCCTATCGCCTCGACTGAAATTCTCACTCGAACCCCTATTTCTGCGGTCCCCTCTATTAAAATCATCATTTCGATCTCCCTTTCTAAATTGATATCCTGTATCGTTGAATCTGCGGTCATCGTTCTGAAATCTATTCCTACTCTCGAACCAGTGATTTCCTTGATGGCCATTCTCGTAGTTACCCCTATATTCCTTTCTGCCATTACTTGGTCTACGCCCAACTTCTGAATTTCTCCAATTTCTGCGATTATCACCAACATTAGATATCCTACGCCCATTCCAACCTCGTCTTTCCACATTATCACCATTCCGCGAACCCCTCGTTGCTTTGCAAGAATACCTCTCTTCAAATTTAGCTAAGATCTCCAAAAGTTGTACCGTGTTTTGTGGATTTCGAACCTCCACATAATCTTGAACTTATGGTTGGAGTCTAACAAAAATATGATCTACCAAGTCCGTCTGCGACATCCCCAGTTCTAGTTTTTGATGCAACTTTAATAAATTGTAAAAAAAAATCCGTTGGCTCCTGGTTTTTTCTCTTCTGATTCGCATAAAACCGAGTTCCTAAATCTTTATTATTCCGTATGGCAGGGAATGCTTTTGATAATTCTGCTTTTAGCTGCGCGAAATCCGTGGCGGTATCCTGCACTAACACTGATCCGAATATCTGATACCAATCTCGGGCTCTTCCCCGGAGATGACCTTTCAAATAAGCACATGCCAAATCGCTGGGTATTTCTAGTAATTTTATCTGATTGTCTATGGCTTCCAAAAAGTTGGCCACATTTTCCGACTCGAAAAAACACACTTCTGGTAAAATACCAAACCCACTCGAGCTCCCTACTCCGGGGTCATATAAATTAAACCTCGTTGGGCGCCACTGTGATACCGCCCCCCTTAGGTGACCATTTCTTTGATTGTCAGCGTAAGCTAGAGGTGTAGGGTTTGCAAAAGGAATAGACATTTTTAATTCTTAATATGACTTTATTAAGAATAAAACTTAAATGTTTAACAATTTAGGCAATATTATTTAGGCGAGAATCTGCAATGAACAAACACACAGTAATATTTAAACTGAATTGCGTAACTTAGACCACTATAAATATTTAATCCGCCTACTCTCACTTCTAATAATATTACAAGTCCTAATATCAAATAATCAATCCTACCTTAATCCAAATTTAGATTCAAACTTATAAAGAGGCGTCTGGACGCGTGTGCAATAGTATGCACATTGACCTAATGGTTTATCTTCAAGGTAACTTCACAATTTACTGTAAATTCACGCTTGTATCTCTTTCACACATAACATTCCCCAAATTGCCATATCACTTTCTGAAACTTCTGTTATTTAAAAGCTATCTTATTTGCATTTCTTGTTCACATTTCGCTTCTTCGGTTTTGGTTGGAAAAGAGTTGTCATTAATCTTGGCCCCAAAGAACCCAGAGGTCATGCTAAAGAAAAGACGCGTGAGCCCGTCACAGACTGACTAGATGAGAGCTGGAGTTCTCACCGAACGCACAAGCGGCCCCATTTAGTAAGATTTGTAATGCTGTTGGTCTAAGAAACCTCTTACAAGTTCAATAAGTGAATAACATTCGGTATCTAAATATTTAAGATCCTTAAGGCCTTATCACACACGCATTTTTCGAGCAACCGTTTCGCCCAATTTTTTGAAGCAGCTGAGGGCAAGGGTTGCTGTAAGCAAAACGGCATGTTTTGACATCAGACGCCTTTTATCTCCACATTGAAAAATTACTCGCCGCTGCGTGCTCGCTAATTTTTTAAAAATCTTTTTGCGAAATGGAGGGGTTTAGGATTCTATAGGTATGGAAATTTTTCTTCAATCAAATCGCTCTCCATCATTTTGTTCTATTTTAGTACATACATTTCTGATACTGCTCTTGACGAAGACGAGGCTGCCATCTTGTTTTTGCGTTAGAGACGCGGAACCCTATTGGCTAAAATTTGGAGCAATTTTAATTTCGAACAATTTTTTCAGCTCACTAGCAAGAAGTTGTTTGAAGCCATTGCTATGGCTACTGAGTAAAAATTGCTCTAAATGGGAAGTTAAGAGAAAAATTGCTCCAAATACATGTTCGTGTGATAAGGTCTTTCGAAGTCTCCAGCGAGTTATTCTTTTTTTTTTTTTTTTTTTTTTTTTTTTTATGCAGAGGAAAAACTGTTTCTCCCTTTTATTTGATGTTCTTTAAATTCTGACTAAGAATAACATGCGTGAAAGACTACAATTTTTTCGGCGATCTCCTGCGATAAAATTTAAAATCGTCTACTGCATTTCATTCACAGCAGACGGTTTTAAATGTTTCTATCAGAAATTACGGCATTGATTAAGTATAAAACTTCTTATTTTACAATTTCATAATAAAGCTCAAACTTTGATGCTTTCAGTTGAAGATTATTGAATAAATAGAAAGTGTGATAAGAGTTATAAGCAGACCCACAAGAAGGAAAAAAAAAACGGTTTGGGAATCTTTGATCAAAAATGACAAGAATTGCAACAAAAATCTCTTTATTCCGCTTTCTTGAAAAACGTAAGCACACTTAAAATCCACAGTCGCGTTTGGTTTGGAGCGTGTTGAAACTGATTCGAATATTAACGTTCAGTATTTTAAAGTTCGTTAGTTAATTATTTTTCGAATATTTTTTTAATTGCGACAGATGCACTAATAACTAATTAGTTACCTTAATAAGTCTTTCAAATGATTTATACTAGGTTAAAAGAGAGAAACTAGTTATTCCAATTTTTGAACTTGAAAATTTTGTGACTCTGTCAAGGAATTCAGTGAATAGTGGTGCCGCAAGATCGTAGTTCAAAATTATGACTTCCATCTCCAGCAGCTGTTTCTATGAAGTATTACATCCGTAAACAATCTTTTGATAGGCTGTGTGAGTACTAATTAATCAAATACTTATCAATGTGTTTATCACATGGATGAATCGAAGAGAAAAGAAAATGCCATTCAAAAGTTTGCAATGACCTATTTTAGATACCGAGAGTATTTATGGCTACTATATGTTAGCGGACTCAGTCAATATTTTTTTAAAATCTGCTGTGTAATGACGAACTGGGAAAATAAGTTTATTCCGGACTATGCCAAGAAGAAAGCCAAGTGTGGCGAAAAAACAGTTTTCGAGATAAATGTGGCAGTTTCTCAACTGATGCGCGCACTTCTGTTAATAATTTGATTCCATTTCAAATTTTTCTTGAATTCCTGATGAAAAATGAAAAGAAATTATTAATAAGTTAGTATATATACTACCTGCATGTCCCGGCGCTGCACGGCTTTCTCTATTTTTATAAATTGTCCCTTCCCTTCACAAAATCAGCACTTCCGATTTTCTTTTTCAAAATTACTGTTTTATTTCCCCCTACGCTTATCCCGGCATTGCACTGGCTTTTACCGAGTGTATAACTTAAAATTCCTATTTTCGAAATTTTTTCACATCTTTTCATTGTTTGACAGATTTCTTTCCATACCCCCGGCGTTGCATGAACATTTTTGAATGCATAACATATTGTCATGGAAATTCCCCTTCCTCTCTCGCTGTCAGCCCTTCCTGGTGTGCGATTTCTATATTAACGTCATTACAATTCCCTTTTTCGAAATTTCTTCCACATATTTCCATTGTCAGACACGTTTCTTTTATCTCTATAGCCCGGCGTTACAGTGGCTTTTTTGAGTGTATAGAACTATTTTACCTCTCCCCCCTCCAGATATAAGATTTATCTTCAAATTTCGATCAATGACTTATGAAAAAAAAAACAATATTGCTTCAGTTAAAAAAATTATAAATTTAAAGCAATAAAAAAAGAAAACGATTCTGATGCTGACAGTACAAAAGATAAAAAAAACCATTTTCATCATTTTTTATTTGTAGATAGTTTCTAAAATAATAAAATGGATTTCAGATTTTCATTAGTCAATCGTTACATACAGTTAACTTAAAAATGTCTCAAAAATGTATTTATATCCCTCCTGCATCGATGTACTGATGAATTATTATTTATCATTTGTATGAATTTTACTTTAATATTATGCGGTTTATAAGAATATGTCACTGTGAAATATATTTTGTAAAAAAATTAAATTCATTCTAGTGGTGAAAAACGGTCCTGCAGAACTGGCTCTTGATGACTTCCAGAGAGAGCGCAACAGAAGCATTCCTTCGAGATGCAACAAGGACACGTCAACCCTCCTTGAACTCAAAACAAACCCAACCCTGCACACACCAACATTTCTTCAACATTCTTCAGCTCTGGATCCGAACATTGCGTATTTATTGGCAACTTTCCAATTTTATAAACTTTGGATGTTGTGAAATTTTTTTTTGCTTACCTCAAAAATTAAAATTCGTATTAACATGTGCATGGGGACATTATAGAGCTTAGCTTAGGAAAAATCTATTCATCGCTATTTTATGAACAACTTGAATATTTTGCATTTTCCTTTCTTCCTTTCCTTCGTTTCCTTTTTTCCAAATGTGATTGGTAGATAATGTATTATCTCTGCATTATTTTACCTGAAGCTGATTCCGAAGAAACTACTTAGGAAGGTATGAGCGTTAAAGAGAGAGCTGTAATATATATTAGAATTTTAAAAAGTTTCCAAACTGATACGTTCTGGATAATTCATGAAACGGAGGAGAAATAATTCACATAAAAAGTGTCTAACACATAAGCTGCATATATTATGAAAAACAACATTCAAAATGTTACAAGTCTTATTTTCTTGATCGATTGATACTTCAGCACTCAGAAGCAACATGAGGATATCGACGGATTTTGAAACTTCGGTCAAGAGGATGCACCCTACTCTCCACACTATGCTCACATGAGTATTTTTAACGTTCATCAGCCCCTCTACATGGAGGGTCTTTAGTGATACCCATTATTGGTTCGAAACCCTAACCCCTCGGCTGCCGCAACTACATAATTTCTGTCAAATGTTTGGTGCAAAAACACAGTTCTCAAGATACACCAAGGCGCAAACATCTATTTCAGTTCAAAATCGTTCGAAAGTATCATTCTTCAATTTCTGGTATTTTTAAATCTCAATTTTACTGACAGAAAATACTATATATAAACTCGCTAATCTGAATACTTCTTTTGTTTCGTTAAATTCTTTTGTTTATATATTCGTGAAATATTCTCCAATTTCATAAAAAACAAAAACAAAATCCCCCTCCCCTCTTTTTTTTTAGTTCCCCGTCTCTTTTGCTCCATGGAGATATTTGCATTTTTAATTGTGTGAACCTGATACCGAAGCTTCGACCCAAACTAGGAAAACGCATTAAAAGCTGAGTAAATGAACGAAATTCTACAAACCAATTCACCAGAGAACGGTAATAAATAACGTTTTCGATTGCAATTTTCATCTAGAAAAATTCCAAAACAGATCAAAATTACCATCAAACAGGTATCACAAACCAAAAAAACATTTATTAAATAATTTTGGAATAAGCTTTCGATGAAAAAATCCACGTAGTTGAGGAAGCAATTGTAGCAGAACACATTAAGGCTACTTATTTTGTTTTTTTTACAAGCTTTTTTTATTTTAGTATGAGCTATAATAACTTGGATTCTTTTCGATGCTATATTTATTTTCAGGAATAAGCAATGATTTTTACATTTTCTTTTGTTTTTTATCATTTTGATTTATTGGATGAATTCTTCCTAAATGAGAATCCAGCTTTAACGATTGCCTGTGTGTTTTATGAAAATTGTAATTTCATTTTTTTTTCAGTTTTCCTCTCACGAGGCTAATAGGCAACGGACCTCAGCCAAGTGAAAGGACGGCGCCTGAGCTGGCATCCTCCTAACTACCACACCACACCAACAGGAGGACATTGAGCCTCGACAGATTTAGCATGCGTGGGCCACTATGGGAAACTTCTATATAAATTAAAATATATAGTTTTGAGAATTTATAAAGAAATCTAGATACATCTGTATAGATGATACATTTATGTAAACACTTCATATAGGCAAAAAAAAAAACTTGAAACTCGCCCTATTAAATATGGTTAATATTATTAAAATGCACGGAATTGTTTTTATGTTTGAATATAAACAATTAAGAAGTGCATAGAACTGAATAGAAAACCATTGATCTGTGAGTTAGTAACTTATTAAAAATAGGCGTGATGCGAATTGAAAGAAAAGAAATACTTGATTTTCTCTCGAAAGTGTTTCAAAAATAATAAAACACAATTCTTGTGGCATCCACGATTCCTAGGACAAAAAAATGAATCCATTCTCACCAGCGCATTTGATTTCTCTCTTCCTCATGAAGAAGACCTCGTTTTAAGCTGTTTCATAAAACTTTCTAATATTTTTCAAAAAGAAAAATATTATTTTAAGTCGAATGCGTTATAAACACTAAAAAATATTTTATGTAATTACAAAGAAAATTCCAAAATGTTCACTTTTTCCTGATTCTATCTCGTTTAATTAAAAATATGTTCTGCATGTATGTTTTTTTCCCTTGAATACGTTCATTTTAATTAAACGATAATTTAATTTTTTTTTTCACATTTATTAAATTTGGACACTTTTTTTTTTTTCATTTTTAAGGAACTTTTGTAAATTTACTTGCCGTTAACTGCCAGTTTCGCTTGGTATTTCATGATGTGTAAATATATACTGTTTATAAACAGGGTGATTCGCTATCAAACCGACAAACTTGCAGGGTGTGTAGGGGTTCAGAGGTGACTCAGGGGCGAATGCAGGGTTGCCAATGCCGTAGTTGCAAACTATAGTGCAAAGAAGCAAAGAAAAAGAACACACACAGAAACAGCAATATATAATTGGAGAGAAAACATTTTATTGAAAATTTGTACTTCAACACACAAGTGCTCGAAATTACGACCAGAAGTATCCTTGATGATGGCACTGCTTGGAATTTTTTATGTTCTGGAAGATTCCTGGCTTGCCTCATAATATCGGCAGCCACGGATATTCGAGCGATGAGTTCTTCAACTGAAGGAATGGTCATCTCGCATGCCAGAGATACTCTAATACTTATCTTCGCATGCCAGAGGCCACCCTTTGAACTGGGAAAAGAGAACATAACACATAACTACGTACTCATATGAGAAGTGCCTTCCTGTGTGTGAAATTGAGAGACTATGCACGTTGATTTTTTTAATAAACTAATAGACAGATTTAATGAAATTTGGTATGAATGTAACAGAGAAAGAGTTGTACCCTTCAAAAGTAGTTTTATGAAAACGTGATTATCACCAAATCTCCTACTGCACGAACTTAAACATGGGATCTCTCGCCGGGTCGCATAACGAGCGACTGAGAATTCGATCCCACTCCTGCAGCAGACAGTTTTTAGCTGCGTTCTGGTTCACCGAGGAGGACATGCAATGGTTTCCCAAAAAGCGTCCCAGACATGTTTTAAAGCGTTGAGATCTGGCGGTCAAATCAGTGCGACGCATTTACCACGTAGCTTTTGCCCAACTGAACCCTATGTTGTCGTCCATCTTGGGAAATTTAAAGCCAACTGAGCTTCTGAATATGGGCCTTTCCACGCTCTGTACCTCATAGAAGTCAGGAAGATTTTGTGAAATACATGCAGGGGTATGTGGCATTCCAATGCAGTGCCTGTCCACTACCATACCGATTTTTTTCTGATGAAGGAGGAACATTATCGGAACCGAAACCCTCCAGATACAGGTACTTCAAGAACGAAGGCCAAATCTCTGTAAAAAGCAAGGTGCTCCTCACCTAAAATCTGTCCAAGACGCAGGGTGCTCTGCAGTAGGAGGTACGCAAACAACGGATCTTCTGGAGTACAGCTCTGTCTCATTAAAGCCTTCGGAAAACTGTGAATTCGGTTTTCAAAGGCAACATAAATTCGCGTAATTGTGAAGCTGTAGTAATACTGTAGGATTTTAAGTATTAGGGAATATAAATATATATTCCGATCAGTGAGGTTACAACCTCACCAATAGATGGCCCTACCAGCAAATATACGCATTCCCCCCTCCCGGAACTGTGGGTTTTGCGGGAGAAGAAAAAGCGACAGGAAGCGACAGAGACGTCTGAGAGACAGGCTCCGTCTTACGAACGAGGTGTCACGTTTTTCGGTCAACGAGGGTGTCGCGAGGCTTAGCGACGATTGAGAGTATGCTCCGTGAAATAACTCATAAAGTTGTAATCAGTATTTAATTGGAAATAATATAATGTTTCATTAAACCATAATTTACTTATCTGCTTATTTCTTTGAATATCAAAATCCGGATCATAGCGGCTTACCCCTAGACAACAAAAGAAAATCCACTTGTATAGATAAAATACACCCCTACAATACTGTAATAGCGTAAAATAACGGCCTCCATTTTTCTTGGTGTATAGACCTTATCCAGGTCCTTATCCTTACATAGAAATCACCAGCGCTTGACTGGCTACTTCCAATCTGCCGACAATTCTCCATCTGCATCTGACATCCATACCTTCTTGGGGACTCCTACTTTATAAAATTTGCTCAACTCTTGCGACTAATGTCGTGGAAGTGTTGAAGAAAACAAATCACTTACAATCCCACATGCGCGAAAATTCCCTCCACTTGTACGCTTACTTATTCGACTCTGAATAGTTGAATGAATCTTCGGAGGCCTACCTTTGGTACAATACTTCTTGCAAAAATAGATAATATCTTAATTTTGTAAATAAGTGTTTGTAAGACATATTACACATTACATCCATATTGTGAAGCATATGCTTGCGTTTTTAATTATTGGGTAATTAATAATTTATACATTTTTTTCCGCATTTTGGTCAATTTTTTAATTCTTACACTATTAACTCACGCTCTCTATATATTTATTTATTTGTTTATCTTGGTGGAATTTTCAATCATTATAATAAAATACATTTTAAGGCACTCCATTGAGCTGAAATTTTAAATACATGATTGTTTTGGATGACAATACAGTAATTTAATTATAATTAATAAAAATTAATTGATTTAAACTAATTATTTAAAGAATTACAAATACAGCCACGTTGGCATCCTTTTTGGCAAATTAGTGACCCTTTTGGCGACTTGTGTCAAAATTTTAAAATATTTTTTTTCTCTCGTTTTAAAGCATTCAGTTGAACTGAAATTTTCTATACACGATTGTTTTGGATGACAATACGATACTTTAATGATAATGAATAAAAATGAATGACCACTTAATGTTGTGAATCTGTCTTATGTATATACATATTTATATTAATTGTAACTATTGAATAAAAAGTAGCTAAAATAAAATTTTTCTTTGTTGATCTAAGTAGGAATTGACTTAAATTTTTTTTTTATAATACTTGTTTTTAAACTTGTAAACTGTCAACACGAGGGAAGAAAAAGTGCACTGAAGGTATTGTCAGCTCCCAAAAGGGAATAACGCGATGGAGGCAAAAACCTATTTGGAGAAGAAGTATGTCAAAGATGGCTTCAGAAATTTGGCTTGGGGGATTTTTCTTTGAAAGATGAACCCAGATCAGGAAGGCTATCAGATGTCAGTGACGAAGTGCAATGCAGTATGATCAGGAGAAATCCTTCGTTATCTTCCACAAAAGTGGGTTTCAAGCTTGGAATTCATCAGACTACTTTGGATTACATTAAAAGGCTCAGCTTCCAGTCCAAACAATCTGCTTGGGTGCACCAGGAATTAAGGGGAAAAAATTTGGTGGATAGAATTTCGACGTTCTTCGATTCTTTCTCGGCACAAAAGGAAACAGTTTTTAGACCACTCGGTGATTGGAGATAAAAAGTGGAGAGTGTGCTAACACGTGATTAGGGGGAAAACATATGTTTACAAAGGGAAGACATCACCATCTACATTCAAAGTTGGCGTGCATCAGAAAAAAGTTGTGTATTATTGTTGGGGAGACAGCAAGGTATAGTGCACTATGAGAAATGAAACAGTCGTTAGTGTTCGCAACTTGATGTTTTGAATAAGGAAATTTAACGTCCACCTTTGGCCAACAGAAAGGGTATGATTCCTTATTCGATAGACTACGCCTGGCTAGAAAACTATAGACATCGTGGCAAGTAACATCGCATAAAAAATTGCAGAGTTGGGTTGAGAAACTTTACCTCAGCCATCTTATACTCCTGATATTGCACCATCTGACTATCTTCTGTTAAGGTCTCTGCCAAACTTTCTTGATGGAAATAAATATATAAATTATGAGGGTGTCCAAATGGTAGTGGAAGAATACTTTGTCTCCAAAATAGAGAACTTCTTTTCTTGGGAGTTAGATAAGAGCTTCCAAAACGCTAGCAGACAGTTGTAACTAACAAAAGATTTTATATTTTAGATAAAATTTTAAATTAAAAGTGAAAAAGAAAAAAAAGACTTTAGTTATTCCTTCAGAAAAAAAACGACAGAACTTTCCCTTACACTCAATAAATTGTAATGTGTTTTCATTTCAGTCATTTTGTTCTGTTATTTTTCGTCGTTTTTCATAAAATGTAAACATTGGCGTGAAAAATAGGTATAATGTACATTTCCTTTTTTTTTCTCTCCACATGTAAACATGTTTACGAGTAGGCGGAAGAGAAAAGCCTTTAAAAGAACAAACGACGTCGCAATCCCCCCCCCCCTTTTTGACTGGCATGGAACGCTCATTTGTCTCTCTGTGACATTTAGATACATCAGGCAAAATAATGAGTGTGTGAGAAATTATATTTCAGAATTCTTTCTTTCGTACAAATATGAAGGAGACGTTTTTAAGCCTAGGAAAAAATGCATAAGCAAATGCGACTGAAAATATTGCACTATCAATTTTGATCGCATGTCAGGGATCTTCCAATACTTATTTTATGTAATAAAAAAAGTTTTCTAGCGGAGAGCAAAAAGATGTCAACGTTTAGTTTATTCAAATACATACATAGCGCATGTTTTTGTCACAATCTCTGCATGACTTCCTTCATATTTTTAATTGCGTTCATAGAACATTATTAAGGTATTTAATGCTCATTGATTTGTTCTTACCTATTAGCTTTTTTGACGATTAAAAGTTGTCATACGTAGCTTTGTCATGGAGAATGATTACAATTTAGGATTTACCTCCAAAGGCCATTTCCAAGAGTTCCATTGGCGTCGCTTTATAAGGGCCAAGGATTTCGTAAGTTTGAACCTCGATCAAATGACAAAGACGACACCTCCCTCTCCTAACTACCACAACACTCTAACGCGAGGATGCTTGAGCCTAGAAAGATTTAACGTACATCACCTCCTCTACATAGCAGGTCTTCAGTAGCACCTTGACTCGAACACGTGACACCTCGGCCACGAGTTCGAGACCATAAATAATCGGAAACGTGAGATCGTTCATGGAAATATGGAAAAGAAGACATGCTTGCCCGAGAGCTGGAAACAACCGAATGTAGAACCGACTTTTGCTTCATAACTTTGAATCGTAGTCAGAGGATAAGGTCAAGCTCGATTGGTAACCCCACTCTTACAATCCGTGCCCCGACAACGCAAAGATTGAGAGGCCCGACAGATTCATCCTGCTACACGACAGATCTTGACTGTCATCAGTATTTGAACACGTTCATATACAATTTAAGATAGACAGGATATGTAGAAATGGTTGAGAAGTTTTGTTTAAAATACGATTATACCCATTTATTACAAAACAGTAGCCTTTTAATTCGGGAAAAAATGCCAAAATTTGTGTTTTTCTTTTCTACAGAAAATTATTAACCCGTTTACATTTAAATTTAGGGGTCTAAAATGAAACATTCGTTGTATAGGAGAAATCAAGATGATTGAACCAGATATGAGAAGCATATTAAAATACGTCACTCCCTGTTTGATAGAGAAATATGACATTAATATATCATGTACGTTTGTATGCCCGATAAGATTTATCTGAAAAAAGTGTTTTCGAGTCCAAATTCTGGTTAAAAAATTCTTCTGGTGGATTAATGGATTCTTAGAGTTGCACCTTGAAGCTATTGAGTTACGTTCAAATGACACCAGGGGCTTTTCGGGCTGTCTGCCCCATTTTTCGTGCAAAACCTCCTAAGCATTGCACAAAGTTTACACGTGCTTAGGTGAGTTTTATTTGTAGTAGTATATCATTGTCTTGGAGCAATAAACACCCGCAATAAGTTTTTATTTTGAATAGAACGATATCGAAATTTTATTTAGAAACATAATATATATATATATAATTCAAATACACAATAAATTATAGTCTGTTAATTAAGTGTAACCACTTCTGAAATCATCACCTTCAATTAACAACGGTCTATACAAGATTGAAGTATCAATGTGTGGGAAGTATGGGCTGGATTATTTTGAATTATGCTATTGAATAAAGGAGTCGACTCCGCCAGACCAAGTACCTTTTTAAGATTTGATCGATACCTCAATAAGAATCGAAATAAAGAGTGGAATTCGCTTTCTCCAATAAAAATCTAAATAAACAATAATAACATTATTATTAATGATGAACAGGTTGTGTTTTAGGCAAATATGTCAAGCATACTAAATTTTTTGAGGACCCCAGCTGCGATCCCTAATTTAAGAAACACTGCTCTACACCCAAGTGACGCCTTGGCCTCGAGCGGCATCGGGAGTCGAACGCTGGCCACGAGTATAAGACCTCGACCCCCTTCTGATGGAATAATAAGGACTGCTGCGCACATTAAATCAAAGTCTTCCTGTAGCGTGCTGCGGAGAGAGAAATGTCCTCGTCTTTAGATCAGAAATTTGAGGTTCATCGTGAATGCCGCTTTGCCAGTGCGGTACCTTCGGGATCCTTATCTTGGCTTTATAACGCAGGAACTATCACTCGTCTGCATTGGTTCTGAACGTAAGACGCTGAAATTTTTAACTTAGTTTTAAATTTTCTTTCGTATGTAATTTATTGTAGTGGGAGTGTATTGTAGCAAGCTCCCACTTGCGTAAGTCAGAAACACTTTTAACAATTGTGTTTATTTCTGTGCGCTTCGTGAAACATGGCTTTGAGTTCGAGACGTTGCAAACATTAGCCAGATGACTTTTGTTAGATATAAGACGATTATAGTTTCATTAAAAATCTCATTACAGACCATGAAAAGGAGCTTTATCTTGCGTATTTTGGTATGAAACTTGGAGACCAAGACAAATCATGGGCTCAGCTGTGTTAAGTGCCACAACGATCTACGCTTCTGACTCAAAGGAAAGAAGATGATTGGGAGTTTCTATGACATAGAGGGAGCTGAAAAATCCCTCGGATGATTGTTACTTTTGTTTATTTCGTATCCATAGGTATAACCTCAAAAATAAAAAGCTGATATCTTATCCTGATAATATTCCATCGGCCATACACTTCATTCCTCATGGACCTAATATTCCAGTACCTTTGCCTCCAACTGAGTTGCAAAAAATTTACAGGTATATCCGAAGCCAAGTCGACAGAGAGAATCTCTGTTGGTTCAGATATTCGCAATCTTATGAAGGATAACGAATTTGCCACTTGCATGACAGCAAAGGAAAAAGAAGCATGAGTTATTTTTAAATATGTCGTCAGAAAGTTTCTTGGCAATTGCAAGGATCTGCAAAAGAATTGCAATGAATAAGCTGGTCGAATTTCAAAAGTTAGGTTGCTCCATGAGTGTGAAAATACATTTCCTCCACTCACATCAGGACGCCCCCACCCCCCCCGAAAATTTAGGATTAGTCAGTGAAAAACAGGGAGAAAGGTTCCATCAAGGTGTCAAAGGTATGGAGCGCAAATATCAAGGAAGAAAAGACGAGAGCATGCTAGCCGACTATTGTTAAGCGAGATAGGCCTGAGATTAAATATCAAAGAAGAAACCCAAAAAGAAGTTTCAAAGGAAAAAGAGAACGTACCCAAAGAGAAACTTTGTTTTGCTTTCTTGCGCATTTTAAAATATGCTTCAAACTTGTATGCACACAAGCATAACTTTTGCTCCTCTTGGCCAATCGTCTATTTTATGTAAATACCTTAATAAAAACAAATTAAAATAGTGTGTTGGTGATTTTATTTTAGAAATTACCCCATAATTGGTTTTAAAATGTACAAATCTTAAAGGAATTTCTTGTTTTTCTCATGATCAATGACAGCCTGTGAGGTCTAGAAACAATGGTTTTCATCTAATTCCTGAGAAATTAATTTGCCTCACCAAGAATCAATATTTACATAGATTGAAATGAATAAAAACCACTTTTCTAAATTTCCCAGGCTAAATTGTTCGAGAGAATTTCTTTTCAAATAGGGTTTTAGCAAAAATATTGATATCAATTTTATAAAAAATACTGACGTGATGGGGGAAAAAATGGAAGTCATTTTCGAAATCAGCACACACTAAATAATACAAAAATCGCTGAAAACGTCTTTTGTACGAGCGTTTGGGCAAAAGTCATGGCAACTGTTTTTTTTTTCTTAAAGATACCAGTCCGGTTGGAAAATGTGACATATACAGGCGAAAGGACAAGGTGTTAATTACATGTGTGGACAATGAATAGCATTGAAATATCGTTACACACTAATTTATTACGGTAGTATATACAGGGCAATATGGTCTTCACGGTGCAAAAGAATGACAACACAGTACACCCACCGTGCTACTGTACGGTATGGCAAGGCATTATTTCAAAAGGCTTCCACTAATTCACTGTGATATTTCATCGCATTTTTCTCTCGGAGAACGGCTATTTTGATGTAAGAACGCTGCTCAACACGGGTTACTTCCATTACATGACACTCACCAACTGACTGATTTCACAGCCCTCACTGCGCTACTTCCAGCTATCATAGAGCCATCTGTTCTTTTATATACACATTATGCCTGCAGAACTTCTACATGACACATATACGTTTGTGATCATTTCCCATATATACAAGAAAAAAAATAGTTGCTATGACTTATGCTCCAACCCTCAAAGTTTTCCAAAACTTTAATTTTATACCCCTTTGTTATTTTATTAAGTTCATTAAGTTCGCTTTTAGAAGTTATACAAGGGTTGCTTACGAAAGTCCCCTCTAGAGTTTTAATTAGCTTCGCACTCTGAAGCCACGTGAAGGCTATTGGTGACGAGCCTCGTAATTTTGAGCCACTGTCAAGGGACGAGAATGACACCCGAACTAGAGCCCCTCTCTCCAAACTTCCATACCACACCAATTGAAGAACTTTGAGCCATGACAGACCTTAACGTGCCTCAGGTACTCTACACTGCGGGTCTTCAGAGGCCACGTCGGTCACGAGTTCGCGACCCTGACCATTAGGCCAATGTGGCCACAGTTCCCTTTGGAAGCGGTTGATTCGTTTCGAGAACAACAATCAACTGCGTCAAACATTCGCTTAATTTCCGAATAAACGGGATCCGAGAATAATGACGTAATCGCGAAATCGCTTCAAATCTCGTTTCTTGACGAAACTAAAGGAAATGTAAACAAAATCTAAATATGAAATTCTGCACACTCTCGTAGTATTTGATGGAAATGCCGAGCAATTATTTCGCGTGTCACTCTTTGTCTTTCTCACCCTGAGGAATCGACCTCCGAAACGACATTTAATTGAACATCATTGGTCGGGAGTAATTGCGCCTCTAATTGCATCCCACCCAGAGAACCTTTTATGGGCCACGCGATGCATTGGGAGGGCGGAAGGAGGGATGCGGTGGCGTCGGGCTCTGTCTGAGATAAATTGCTCAGTTCACACTCTGAGAGGGGCCCCAAACACTTCTCCGATTAAAACTCGATTAGGGACTTTAAGAAATAATGCTTCGTCATGAAATTTTGAAACATAGTTCTGAGTTCTTTATACTACTTACTGCGATAAATCGTTTCGTATTATCCCAGCTGAATCTTCATGAAATTCTGCACAGATAACTTTTAATGTGTTTGTATCATGCATAAATTTTGTTTCTAAAAACAATTATAATGTGAGTTATTTGCTATTTTTGGAGTTTACTTCTTAAGAATCGATTTTCATATAAAGTCCTCGGTATGAAAACATTATGAGGAGTGAAATTTAAAAAGAAACGTTAACAAAAATGCGCTTCTGCACATGCGCTAAATCTCTGTCCGAAGAAAGAAGGAAGAGTTTCTAATTTTTCTTCGTTTTCAAGATTGCGATCATTCTTTTCTTACCGAAATCAGACAAAAAAATTATTATAGAATCGGAAACATGACTTATTTTGTCACGATACGGCATAAATTTTATTTACAAAATAACGAAATTTTGTATTTTTTACGATTTTTTTAAAAATAAGTCAGAGTATTGATGCGTTTTTACGAAAATAGTTTTTCCATCATTCTGTACGGAATTCTTACCGTTGTAATGTTCGAAATTCTGTAGTAAAAAAGTTCAGACTTTGTTCTTTTAGAATCAATGATTTAAAATATAAAATTCTGAATTTTTTTTTTTTTTGCGATCTTTCATAAAATACTCAAAATTCTAACTAAACATTTAATAACTTCGTTATTTATAAAAATAATCACACAGAACTTTTTTTCCAAGTGTCAAATGTTATTATCCGTGTTTTGTTAAAAGATTGAAAACATTGCTTAAAAATTTCGGATTTAAAAAGAAGTTTGTGTTTTTCGTTTTAAACCCTTTTTACAAGAAATCGTTCATGCAATTTTTTTCCATACATTTTTCGTTTAAAAATTACTATGTGGGAAATTTGAAAAGTATATTTTGAAAACAAAGCCCTAAAAAAATTTAAACTTTAAAAAAAATTCGCAAACTACATTTACTAGCGTTTTAGCGTAATTGGAGTGGAAAATCTGTTTTCGAGCCAAGCGACACTTCATGCCTTAGCTCTTTTGACAAAGAAGTTGACTATAACGATTGAAAATCACTCAATTTGGCGGTATGCATTTAATACTGTTTTGGTGCGTTGAATAGCAAAGTAACGAATGGGAGATCTATGTGCCGTGAGATGCACTTTACCTAACGGTCAGCCCATTGGTGTCGTCACAATTTATATTTCTGTCAATCAGAAAGTTACTGACATTATAGGTTATATCCATGAGACGTTACTAGAATATACAGGTGGTGGTTCTAAACTACTGGGGAAATAATATCATGCACTTTCACTCATATCTGGTAGCGATTTCAATATTGATTTGGATAAAAATGAAGGATTGAGATGAATACATTTTTTAAAATCAGAGCTTAATTTGGGTTTTGTTCCTGGTAAAGCACTGGGGACGATTAGGTATGATACAATCATTGATGCGATGTTTTCACGATTCGTAAATCACCTATCTACCGACGTTCACGTATCATACTTTAATTACTACAAGCCTCTTGATACAGTGATTAACAATGGCGAGAAAATGAGTGATATTAATAATAAAGTAAATCAACCTTCTTAAAATGTACTCATGTACAATGAGTAACATATATTTATGTAACATAATTATTATATATATGTATTATATTTTACCAAATCAATATATGAAAAATGTGAATAAAGAAAACACATGCATGGTTTCAGTATTATGAGATGCTCTTATTTACCCTATTTGCCTAGACAACCGTACTCGAGGAAGGCGTGCGTTGGAGTCGAAACACACAGTTTTTATTTTTCACATTCTCTTACATTGTTCGTTTTGTAATCTAAAGTTTAAAAAATATCTTTATAACAGGAATTTACGATATTTAAACATAAAATGTAGAATTTGACTTGTTGTTTTATAAAATGAATTATGGAAAAGGTATGCAATGCAGTTTTTTTTTTTTTTTCTTCTACTCAAGAAAACACCCTAATTATATTTTTAACTACGAAAAATTTGTAATGAATCAGCAAAGTAATTTAAATCTATAATACGGGATTTTTTTAAAAAACATTTTATATATAAGGAACATAATTTTTAAGACTTAATGGCTTTTAATTGCAATTTGAATCACAAGGAGAATACACAACGTTAACAAAATTCATATGGAAAAATGGAATCAAAGTGAAAAGCTAACGATAGGTTCCTACTCGAGTAATGACTGTAAACGACCAGGTTTGAGTATTTTTGTCGTAATTAATCATTATGTAATTCTTTTAAAAAAAAACTATTATTTTTCAAAAATTGATCTCTTTTGGGAACTATATAAAAATGACAATCTGCAGAAAAGTTAAATTCTGGTTACTCGAATTGTAAATAGGAGGTACTATTTTCAAATATCATCAATAACTTTTAGTTTGAAGTAAGTTCTATTTTCTTTCTCTTGTCCAGACTTTCTACCCTTTAACTACAACGATGAAAATCCAGAATTTGCCGATGACTCAGTAAGCTTTTTTCAAGAGTCAAAAAAGAAACAATACCGCGACACCTTTATTGGATGGAACATCAAGAGGGAAGAGGATCTCGTTGGTCTTTTATCATAGGGAATTCTCGCAACTGTTAAAAGGAGCCCTCACAAGTATCGTTGCCTCGTGTTGCTTCGAATGACGTTAATAAGCAAGAAATCAATTAAATATAAAACAACAGCAGCAATCGGAATGTTTCAAGTGTAGCTTTTCATTCAGGACTTTCGATTAGAATATAAATTATTATTTTGTACTGTTGATATGCTAAGAAGACACAAAATATTACATCGATTAAAATATCCCAATTTGTTATTGTTTACCGGTTTTTAATTTTTTTTTTCGGATCCTTTTAATCATTTTATTTTATCAGGCATGCCAGGTATTACATAAGATGGAGTGAGCCATCAGAAGGATAAAAAATTTTTTTAAAAAAAATGGTTTCCCGATTTGTATTTAAGTAAATGGATGATCAGATACTCTAACCTTTTTAGAAGTCAAAGTACTGATGAATATTTACAATATAATCTCGTCTCCTCTATGAAATGTGAAATATTTTACTAAAACATTAAGTCTAAAGAATGTGTATTTGGTTAGAATTTGTTGCACAATGTTTCCTCTCGCCCTTCCAGAGGTGCATGCCCCGGCTCTGTTTGGAATACTGTGCACCCCATTGTCTCAAAAGCTGAGACGTACAGACTGGTGTAACCCTAACTGCCAAGCTACTGTGGCCACAGAATCCTTGTCAGATACACTGAAATTCACAGATATAAATACACTAGTCCCTCAGCTGGACATAAAAGAAACCACAAAAATGAAGCACGCGATTCGATGGAATGAACATGTGAAACTTCGAAAAACCATTACTGAAACAATAATTTATTGAAAGAAGAGTAGGACAATGAAGATTTATAGCGTGCAAGTGTTTGTTTAATAATTTAAGCGTTTTTAAAATGGCCGAGAAGAGGATTCATTCCTTGATCGTCCTTCCACATCAAACACGGATGATACTATCGAAAAAATTGATTATCTGGTTCTATTCAACAGTCGCTTAAGTACTAGCGCGATTGCTTGGACTGTAGACATAGGCAAAAAATCCGTACAGCAAATTTTACATAAGAATTTTGGTATGCAAATATTGTGCGCCAAAATGGGGCCTACAATTCTCCCTTTTGAACAACAAGAAGTTCGCAAAAATATTTGTACTGTCAATTTGTATGTCTTGCAAAATCACCCAAACTTATCGAAAAGGATAATAACGTGCAACGAAACGTAGTTTCTTACTTATGACCCTGAAATGTTGCCCAAATTCATGCACTGAAAGAGCTCATCTTCACCCGGAGCCAAAACTGCCCGAAAGAGCTAATCAAAATTCAAAGCAATGATGATTGTTTTTTCCGATATCGATGGGGGATTGTGTATCTTCACTGGTTTCCGAAAGATCAAATAATTAATCTACATCACAACTTTCTCATTCTTGCTGAACTCCGTGAAAGAACAAGGAGGAAACGACCCGCATTGTGGAAGGACACGTCATGGGTTCTCCACTAAGACAATGCGCTGGCACATTGTCTGTCAAAAGGTTTCTTGCCAAGTACAGCATCCTAGCTTAGACCCCCACCCCCGGTTTTATTCTTCGGATCTTGCGCTGTTCAAGTTCTGTCTATTTTCTAAGGTGAAATTTGCGTGAAAAAAAATACATTTGAGACCGTTGAAGCTGTGAAAGAGAAAGCGGCACGCGTCCAATAGGAGCTGACACAAGAGAAGACTTCCAGCACTGTTTTGAGCAATGGAAGATTCACATGAAGCGTTGTAGGGATGGAGGAGAGGTGTATAGTGAAGATGATAATAAGTAAATACGTGTTAAATCAAAATAAAATGCTTTATAACATCAGTCTCGTTATTTAGTAGCCACACCTTGTATATAGAGCGATATAAATAAAACTCTCTCTCTCACAATGGTTCAAGGCCACCGTAACCTAGTGTTCAAGGTAAGGGACTCGTGGCCGGCGCGTCATGAGTTCGAACCTGGTACCGCTGAAGACCCGCTGTGTAGGGGGGAGGGGGCAATGCACAAAGCTCAAATGCCCCCCCCCCCCGTTGGTATGGTGAGGAAATTAGGAGAGGGGATGCCAGCTCCGGTATCGTCACTTGACCATGGTTCAAAATTACGTTTTCCGTCTCCAAAAGTTCTCAAGTAGCTGAATCAAGTGAATGACTTTAATATTTACAATAGTGCAAAATTACGAAGCGTGTTATTAACTGAAGTCTGTGTTTGAAAACATCCAATGAAATAAACAGAAGGGGGGAAAAACTTTCCAAGATGCGCCTTATCAGTACTTCGGAATTGAAGGAAGTGGATTGCTGCCTTCTGCAAATCAAAACATCCGCAAAGAAGTGATTGGTTGAGTGATTTTCCAAGGACAACAGAGATTACCTTCGAAATGAGGTGACACCCTCAAACACAAATAATTCACTTCCCATGCACTTTGTTCCGCCGAGCTCCTTTCCTTAACATCAACAAAAGGGCCGTACCCCTCATTACCTTATTTGGACCCAAAATCATCGAACGATCACCTCAGATTTTAAATGTATCCCCCTCGCCTTCTTCTGTAAGAATCATTTGAGAATTTCCTCGGCTTTTCTTGAATACTTATTTATTCAATTTGGTATTACCCACAGAGTGTAGAGGCATAATGGTGTCAAGGCTCAATGTCTTCACGTTGACGCGGTGTGAAAGTGTGGACAGAGAAATGTCAGTACGAATCCTCTTCATATCTTGGCCAAGGTTCAAAATTACGTGGTCCAGCGCCAGAAGTCCTCGTGGCGATCGCTTCTAAGTGTACCAGCCTAACAATCTATAGCCAGCCTAATGATGTAGAATATGACTTAAAAACTCGATGAAAAAACTCTTTATTACAAATAACAAGTTCTGAGTATGAAAGTACATTTTATTACACTCTATAGTCACTTTTAACCAACTCAAACTTTCTTTTTTAATAAGAGAAATTCTGTGCCTAGTTATAGACGTTATGGCACTCAAACAGATTTCTTAACTTTACAAGAAGAAAAATAAATAAATAAGTGCACACGAACATTGGATTTATCATATTTTAAGAGCATGGTGCAAACTAAAAATGGATATAGGTGTTCTAACAACACAACTCGTAATGAGACACTGGTCTTACTTTAAAAAAATCTTTGCGTCTCGTTCTGTAACTATGGTTTAATTGGAGTGAGGTCACGTGTTCGCAATGATAACCATTTGGCTACCGCGGCACTTTCCCTATCTGCGGTACTGTTTTCATGTTACCCGATTTCTTAAAATTGTCCAATTTAGTAATATTATTTTTCGAAGTAGAGAGATTTTATGTGTCTAAAATACAAAACATCATCTTACGGACGAAAAGTTTATCTCGATACTCTGAAAACAGCGAGTGTGTTAATACACTTCATATCGCCCGGTTACAGTCTAATGACCAAAGTGAGCTTCCAAAATGGAGCGGCTTAAATTATGCAGAGAACAATCAGGGTTTTAAGGAAATTAAGGGACTCCCATCCGTACAGGGCCATTTCTTTCTCTGCACCCCTATAATAACTGGGAACCTTCCAGCACGCTTCACAGAGCACAGGGGCTAACCTGCGGTCACCCTGCAGTACCGGGTTAATAGTTTACGGTATATCGCACGTGAGAAGGGGGGGGGGACTACTTCCACCCACCGCAAACATTCGAAACAGTATCGACGCCGAATCGTCTGTTCGGTTCTGGTTCGTGTGTCTATCGGAGTCGAACAATGGAGCTGAAAGCTCTGGGGTTGCCTCCCCTGCATGCATCCAACGGATGTCGAAAGTCATCGACCCATAATGTGGAGGGACAAAGAGATGATACAAATTTAGGTTTTAAGCATTTTTTGTGGATATTAAAAATAAAACCAAAAGTAATATTTTTTTAGTTCACACATTTTCTGTATACTTGATATTTTGTTAGAATTAATTTGGGAAAAAACAGTTTTTTTTTAGTGAAAAGCGGATAATCCTCAGCAGCGATAAACAAAACTCGCTTGTCTTAACTTTAAAAGGACACATTTTTACGCAACTCCTTACACCAATAGATATATGTAGAGATCGTAATACGAAAATACAAAAAATATACAAGTAAATTGTTCAGCATGCGCATTTTTTTCTTTTGTACCGTAATTAAATTTTATCAGGTAGAAAAACAGGTTTCACTAATGAAAATAAAAATGAATTTTCAGCTTTTTATAAAATTAATTAATATAAATTCCCATTGAATCAAGACACCGAGCAGCTTAAAATGGATGCTTCTTGTGTTGTCCATCTTTTTAAAAATATAAAAAAAAAATAAGATAGATGATCTTTTAGTCGGTGACTAAGAAAGCACTTGATTTCAGTCCCTTGAATGCTTAAAAAAATGCATTTGTGTTTCACAGAGGGAGAATCATAACATATCGAACATTTTTATATTTGAGACAAAAATATTAAGACAGCTTTACTTTTTTCCTCCACATTTTGTAGTAGATCTGTCGCTATATTAACATTTTTCCTTATAAGCCCCACATAGTCTCTTCTATCTGTCATTAAAACGTTTTACCCACCCCAATAAGGGATCCATTTGAATTATCATAGGATCAACTCGTGCATTGTGGGGAATGAGTGTGAAACTACGCTAGAGCTCCGAGTCCTCAATAATATGAACTAATGAGTAGTGAATCTCGTACACTATCGTCGGCTGTTGCAAGTTTCTTTGTTTCCACGGAACTCGGATGTTGTTCTCGTCACACTGCCGAAGCTCAAAATCACAAGTTTTTCTTCTTATGCGAAAGTTAGCTGAAACCAACCACACTACAACGACATGGAAAAAATGTCATATACTTTGAGGTAAAAAAAAAAAATTCCTTGGAAAAGATTTTGAGATTGGAACTATTCTAAAATGTAGTGCATGCGTAGTTGTGTTCTAATTACCCACGTTTTTCCCATGAAAACCATTTTTAGGGAATGTTGGGTGGGGTAGGCAATCGTTAAATTTTTTAATTTTTTATTTCAGGATGGCGACCGTCATCATCGATAAGTTGTGATGCTTTGTTTGTAAGTATAATGAATCTCTCCCACCCTTTCCCTCTCATAGTCGTAAAATACAGGGGGGAAAGTATCAGCGCATGCGTGTTGGCCAACGCAGGGGAAGAAGTACAATTAGGATATACCCAGAGTCAAAGCGATCTAAAAAGGGGAAGCTTATCTGAAATATCGTTCATTCGTAAGGCTGTGATTTTTCAATAGGGGAACTTGGCAAATATGGCCACCAAAATACTTTTTTTGAAAATATACTACACTGAAACACTTTTCATTTTTCCAAAATCAAGATATTTCAAACTTAAAGAATATGGTCTTTCTAATGGTACAAAAAAAGAAAAAGAAAAAGAAAAACCTATAGTTGTTGTTGCTATGTGAATAAAGAAGCTTCAAAACAAATTCTACTATTACCATTATTTGCCTAATACTTTAGGTAATATCGGCACAATTTCTGGAAATATAGGCAGGTTACATTATCAAAAAAAGATAAGAGATAAATTTTCATCTCTACATTTACCTTTTCCCAACAGAAATGCAATTTTACACAAATTACATGTTTGACAAATGATAAGAAGTAAAATTAAACCTTTGTTATGTAACAAAATGCATCACAAAAAGTCTAAGTTTTTATCTATAAATTAAAAATAATTAAATGGTGAAAATCAGATAAAGTCTTAAATTAACAAAAATTATTATAAACCTAAAGAAAAAAACATTTAGCGAGGACTTGTAGCATACGCTACATTGATTACAATACAAGGGGAGAGGGCGACTCCTTCAAGACCTAGAACTATCAAGAATGTGTCGAATTAGACACATTCTTGATGGAACTAGGTCATAACATTGCACCCGTCCCTGTCCTTGATTTTCATCATAATATTTAGTCCCACCACAAACAAGACTAACGCACGATGCATTGTTTTTGCTGTAGCTCTGCGTTTTGCCCATGCACCTTCTTTAAGACCTCCGATGGCAACTCCATACAAAACAGTCTTTCTGCATTAGTCAGCTCTCTTGCAACGTTCTTACGTCTTGGACGATTTCCGCATGTTGTTTTCAGTTGCTGCTGACTGCGAGAATTCAGTAGTAACAATAGAGGAGCCCTGTGCTCTATGTGTTCTGTAAGTTATTTTAAGTTAGAGGTTTATGGAAGGACGAGAGGAGGGTCCAGGAGTAGATTTGGAACGTTTGGTCCATATTTACTCTAGTGACATTATTCAAAAGTTGCCATTCCTTCTGTCGAAGGGTGAAAGAGCGGAACCATCTGCTAACGCATACATAAGATTGCAACCCCATTTATAGTTTTCATATAAAATTAATTAATTTTGTATATTAAGTAAGATAACTAAAATGTTTTAACAATCCTAATTTGAAGTATCAGGTAGTCGTACTTGCATTAGAAATGGTCCTTTTGCCCTTTTGTTTGAACAACACAAACAAATCACACTGGTACCATGACATTTGAGCATTAGCAACACCGCAGTTTTAATGTATCTACTCCAAATATCATTATGTGGGCATTTGCTTAAATGTGCCCATATTACCTTAGTTTTTTTAAGTGTATCCTACAGCAGAAGTTCCCAAACTTTTTTGTGTCATAGACCCCTTGCCATGTTTTTCAGTTTCGGGTAGACCCCTGCATACTTAATATTGAATTTTTGTAAATTTATCAACTTAAATGTCTTTTTGGTAGTGGTAATACTACTTACTCTAAAATAATTAAATTTCTAACTGTAGTGAAGTATAGCGTTTTTAAAATTTAAGCAGCACATAATAATGAATTTAAAAAAAAATTAATTTAATACATAAAATAACTGAACAGCAAATACTTTTAATGAGAAGGATGAATCTGGTGCTTCAATAACAAGTTTTCGATATTTAATATCAATCTAGCCAGGTTTCACCCTAAATCTCTTTGTTAGTATGTGTTCATTCCCTCTTTCCTTTTTTCATTTTTGAGATTGGCAAACTCACTGAAACTCCCTCTCACAAGGAAAAGCAATTAAAAACTTTCTCACAATATTCCATAATTCAAGACAAATAACAGGAATGTCTTTTTAAAGCCAAAATTATTGACATCCATTTCTAAACTTTATTTTAAGATCGTTAGAGCTTATTCTGATAAGTTCCTATTGTAATATGACATTTTTTTTTCAATGTGACTACATAAATTTGCTGTCTACTATGGTATTATAATAAAAAAGAAGCAATATCAAACCTAGTTTGTAAATCTGAGTAAAAAGTATTTAAATGCTGAACGTAGGTTAAAATGTCCTGACAGACTGTCTGTGGCAAATTGAGAAAATTCACGGCGTCCAATATTATACTTCTTTAATTTAATTCTGGAAATAAGTGCTGAAATGGTCCATGTCTTGATAAAATTTGTGTTGTCACCTGTAACCACAAATTAACCTCACTAAATTAGTAAATAAATCAGTTAAATTGGTAAAATCTGGCTTAATGAGAACCACTATTATATATATCCCCTTTACACGTCAAGGACCTCGCAATTATTTTTTCGCTGACGTATACCCTTTACAGGTCGTCATTGACCCCTGGGGGTCTATATAGACCACTTTGGGAATCACTGCCCTACAGCAAGTATTTTTACAATATGAATGGTTTATTTACTGTTGGGGTGAAGCGAGTGAACTATTTTTTTCTGGCGGAAGGAAAACTATGTGACCCGCCCACGCGCGGTTTTCCCACTCATTCCTTCTACGGGGTTCTCTAGCTGACCGGTTGCTGTGTGCTTTTGGGTCAGACTTGCTGTGTGCAGTATCCGTGATCGTTATTTTTGTTTTTGTATATAAATAAATGTACTGTCCAGAGATACCTGAGTGGAAGTAATTTCACAAAGAACAACAAGTGGTACCAGAGTGTGGTTAATCTGTGTGATGTGTTAGGTGACTTTGTGAATGTTTAAACCTTTTTGCCTATAATGGATAAAATAACAATTCCCGATTTAAACGGAACGAACTATTTTATATGGGAGCTTAAGATGAAAGGTGCCCTTAGCTTAAAGAGATTAGACTCTCTAATCATAAACGAAAAACCTGGAGACCTTAGCCGCAAGGATGACATCGAGTGGCAGTCAAAAAATTTAGATGCCGTATCGTATATTAAGCTATCGTTCACCGATAAACAAGTGTTGCAGTTCGCGGCGGAAGACAACTCGAAAGTGCTGTGAGATAAAATTAGAGCGACTTTCATCGGCCGAGGCGAAGACCGAAAAATTGACGCGAGCAATGAACTCAAGAACATTGTCATGAAAAACGGTGAAACTGTAGGGGATTATATTGCAAGAGCGCGGGGTAAATCGACTAAGTGTCACTCCCTAGGATTGGACGTGTCACCGAGGGAGTTGGTCTACCATGCCGTTAGAGCAGTGTTTCTCAAACTTTCAATACTGGCGCCCCCCTTTCAATCACAATTTTTATCGCGCCCCCTTATACATTAATAAATTACTGAATGCAATAATAATGCACTTTGACGCTAAAGCTTCAATACACGATCTTAATTATAAACCGTACAATATAATAACATAAGTATTAAATTTTGTATATGTTACTTTTAAGCACAAAAAAAATTAAGTAATAGGATAATTATTATGTTATTTTTCCTTTCGCTAATTTTTAAATTGGAACATATTGCAAAATGCTGTGGCTGCTTAGAAGACAAAATCAGAGGGTCAATTTCTAAAAAACTTTGAAAAACTTTGCTCTGCAAGACAAGCCCATGGAAGTCACTAATACTTATTAAACTTGTTCTTAATTCAGTATTAATAAGATAAGTATTAAATTTTTTTTATGTATGTTACTCTTAAGTAATATATATTTTAAGTAAATTACTTTTAAGTAATAGGTTAACTATGTTATTTTTCTTTCTCTAATTTTTAAATGAAACAGATTGAGAAATAATATTTAATTAAAGATTTATTTCCTTCAAGATCTATTTCTAAAAGTACAAATGTCATTAAAAAATAGCCTAATCTTATCATATCCATTACATTTGGCATTCTCGCGAACGTTCACGTGAGTCTAGGCAACCTAACGGACGTCTGCACAAAACATGTAAAAATGCTGTACCTTGTACAATTCTAGTCAGTCTTGGCCGAATCGATTAGCTACTGAATCTCTCTTGAATGTACATTTCATAATTCACGCGTTAATTGTAATTCACGGTATTTAGAATTTACGGCAGTGGATTAAAACAAAATCATAGATATATTTTTAAATCGCAGCGAGCATTCGACGATAATAAAACATCAACAAGTACACAGACGAGGGCAAATTGATAGCAAGTTACGAATGGGTTAGGAATCCATTTCAAAATACTTCAGAAGGGCTCTCAACTGCCGAAAAAGAGATCTTCATAGATTTCACATCCAGTGATGAAATCACTGTAATAAATCACTCTTTGAATTTTGGATAGAGGTGGATGCTGAATTTTCTGCACTGAAAACAAAAGCATTTCGAATACTATTACCATTTTTAACATCATACCTTTGTGAATCCGGATTTTCTGCGATGGCTACTTTGAAGACAAAATATAGATCTGAGCTAAATATCAAAAAATAACTCTGAATGTCAATTTCTAATTTTTAGCCTTCCTTTGAAAAACTTTGCTCTGCAAGACAAGCCCATGGAAGTCACTGATAATTATTAAACTTGTTATTATACTGGCTGAAGTACCCACTCTTATAACACGAGTTTATTTTTTTAAAAAATGATAATACATTATTCTTGATATAATAGCTTAATTGTAAGGAGAGTAAAACCAAGTGCATGACAATGTATACAAAAATGTAAAATGATTTATTGAAATGAATACTCATATTATAAACGGTTTTGAATGAACTGTAATTTTAAGCCTCGCAGAATTAGCATTTAATAATAAATGTTAAGTAATAAAAAAAGAATATAAAATTCTAATGAATAACAATTGTGTTTAGTTTTTAATATTTAAAGTGATAAAACTTCAAAATGTTTTAGCCCGGGATCAGGTGTGCACTCGATACTTTTTGGATTTTTTGTTCCTTTAGTCATGCAGATTTATCTTTTTAACCCCTTTAACCGTATCGACGTCATTGAAATCTTCGTTTTTCATTGGTCATGACGTCAGGACGGTTTAGTATTTTTGGGTTTTTTTTTTTGGAATCGTGTGTTTCCCTCTGATGCTAAAATCTTTAAAAAACTTAAAAATAAATACTGTGTGCTTCCTTCTGGTCAAATCACACGTTACCGCAAACTTCAGGTAACAAAAAGGGTTTTGGGGCCCAGATCTTGACCCATTTAACCGATCAACACAGAAGTAACCTTGCATTGTCTGCATCTGACTGCTGGTCTGCATCTGAATTCTTTGAATGCTAACTTACAAGGTTTTGTGACGTGGGCCGGTTGTCATCTTTTCCATTTTTAAAATTTTGTATGGAGGCTGCTGGTGTAGAGCGATTCGACTACTTAACAAGTCGAACGGGAACTCGGAAGGAGAAATGAAATTTCTTCTAATGGAACGAGGCTGTTGGTCATTTATAAAGGAACGGAACCACCCTTGGATGAGACTCCCGAAACAAGACTAAAGTCCAGTATAAACAGGACGGGGATAGGCCCCAAAACAATATACTAGGTATTAACGAGAAAACAGAACTTTTGATATCTTCCACTAAAAACCATCAAAAACTTGATTATTCTAAAGAACTTTTTGAACTCGTTTCCAGAGCAACTGTTATACGACTTTTGGGATGAGTTTTTTATCAAGTTCAATCCAGACACTAAAGTATTGCAGTTTTTATAGCCAGAATTGGGAAGAGGTTGAAAAGATTAAAAATGTCACATCCATTAAATGATATGTATGTGCTTTCCAAGCAATCGGGACACTTTCCGGAATTTCGGGGGTATAGTGCAAATTTTTATCGTTGGCCTGATGAGGTTTTTTAAACTTGATAAAATTGAGATTGAATTAATTGCCGAAGAAAATCGGTTAAAAAAATTTAAAAAAATGATTTAAGTGTTAAATTTACTGATAATTCTGTTAGTGTTATGCTACTAATAAATTTAAACAGAATGTTTCTGAAAATTTTAAACTAAAACCGGGATGGAAATAAGGTTAAATTTAAAAATCTAAAATTAAAGATAGAAGGGGGCCTTGTTATTTATGTAAACAAGAAGAGCACTTTAAAAAGAAATTGTAAATATTTAAATTCTAATTCCTCAAAATTTAGTGCATCTAATTTAAATTATTGTTTTGAAAAAAAAGGAAAAAAAGGTTTTTGTTACGGAGAAAGTAAATGAAGTAATTATAACCCGTTGGGTTATTATACTGCTGCTAAGACATTTCTGCAATAAATAAATTTGTTCAGTGATTTAAAAAATGTATAGAGGGGGAAAAAATAGTCGTTAGCCGTAGGTGGGTTAGAAAGTCCAATAGAAGGTATAGGTACTTTTAAATTTTTTAAAAGAATGGGGGGATTCTATTATTTAAAAACGTTATGTTTTTACCTAAATTGGGGACGAAATCTGTTTTCAGGCCTTTTTTTGAGAAAAGCAAATTGACTTTAAATTTAAACGGTATATTATGGTTTTTACCCAAAGGCTAGAAGTTACTTTCCAAAAGATTCAATGACTTGTATTTTAAAACCCAATATCATGTTAAAGATGTATATAAAATGAGAAAAGTTCTAATGTAAAAGAGGGAAATAAGCATTATTCGGAAATATTTTGCTGGGCTAATCGTTTTTTTCATATGAATATTGACTATTTGTCCAAACTAGTAAAGTTTTGGCAGTAAATGGTTTACCCAAAATTTTAAAAAAGTGAAATTAGACTGTGAAAGTTGTAAATTAGCAAAAAAGAACCGTGTCTCTTTTAAAAACCCATTGGTAGAATAAGAAGTACTAGACCTTTACAGTTGGACACATGGGCGTATGTGGTCCACCCGTTGTATCATGCGGTGGAGCTAAATATTTTCTTTCCCTCATGACGATTTTTCCAGAATGGTGACCTCTTTCCCCTTTTTAAAAAAAAATCTCAAGTTTTTTAATACTTTAAATCTTTTCGCAATGCTGAAAAGTTTTGAATCGTAAAATATTGAGTGTACGATTTACAATGGTATAATTTTTTCATTCAAAAATTTTCCAAATATTTAAATGAACTAGGTATTAGATGTGAAAGGACTACTTCAACCTGAACAAAACGGTGTATCCGAACGATTTAATTTAACCGGGGTTTTGTTAAGGCTATGCTTAAAACCAGTGGAATTGAAAAAAGTTTTGGGGAGAAGCTTTTTGTCTGTTTTTCTTATGTTAAAAAAAAAGAATTTGTCATAAATTTAAAGATAAAACCCCTTATGATTTATTTTGGCAAAACCCAACTGTATCAAATCTTAAGGTATTTAGCCATGTTTATGTGGAACCCCAAGAGCCAGGAATAAATTAGATTTACTCAAAACACGGAATAAGCTTTATGCTTGTTCAACTAGAGGATACCGTATTTGGTTACTGGATGAGAGAAGTTAATTGAAACTTGCAACGTACTTTTGATGAATCAAAAAAGTTTCAAACGGCATTTTAAATTTCCCCCTAGCCCTAATAGTAGAAAACGAATGGATGGAATTTAAATTTAATAATTTTTTTAACACATTTAGTTATGATGATCCTGACAATCGGGAAAAAGCAGTTGAGAAACTCAAGAGTAAACGCTCCAGTTAAAAACGCATCAAATTTTAAAAATTATGCAGTTAAATTTCCCTTTTTTATAAGAAGCAATCTTCGTAAAAACGGTGGGTGATATTTATTACGTATTAAAGATAAAACTGTCACATTTTGTTCACGTTTTTGTAATTTTAATGCCCTTTTGATGATCGAAAAAATATCCTGTTGAACTTTTCTTGCTTGTGTTTTTTTGACAGGGCGAAGTGCTTTTTGCGGTACACTTATTTCCCTATTTTTTTTGATAAAGTTCTTAATGTATAGAAAATTTTCCTTTGTTTCATGTTTTGCTTTTCTCAAATTTACTTTCGCTAACAGTTTTAATATGCATTATTTAAAACAAGTGTTTCCTTGTTTATCAGCTTCAATTACCTTTTAAAAGATCCAGATGACCAATTTTCTTTTTTTATTCTGCTCATTTACATTTATAAACCATAATATCAAACTACAAAAAACCACTAAGTTTTTAGAGGAAGATGCAGCATGTTCAAGAAAATATTTTTTTAAAAAATAATGGTGCCGGGGAAATCGGTCTAAACAGGTACCTTAAGATTCTAAAAAAGTTTCCCCTCCCAAAAAGGGGATATGTTATCAATTTATTTTAGCTCCCATTAAGACTTTTTATATTAGAGGATTCTCTGTCAAAGGGCATTGGTAACAAATAAAAAGTTTTCCCAGAATTTAAAGATTTTTGTATTATATGTTTCAGCCCTAAAAATAAATCTTGGCCAATTAATCCTTCAAAGGTCAATATGCTTATCCATGTATCAAAAACCCTTTCACATTGTAAAAAAAGCAACAGAATTATATAATTACAATTTCCCAAAAAAAAGGGATGGAAAACCCAAACGTTTGGCCAGCAAAGTAATATTTTAGGTTAAAAGAAACGTAAAAACCTCATCGAGGATTACGCAAAAAAAAATTTTTTTTTTTATTTAGTTATAGGATCAAAGATAGAAATGGGAAAAGAAATCTTTTATTTTTGACCTTTTTTCCCAGATATATAAAATCAATAATGTAAATCGTATTTTTAATTTACAAAAGTTTTTTTTTCTTTCCCATAAATTTAAATTTTTTAATTTTTTATTTTCGATATGTTCCCCCCCCTCAAAATTATGGGCCCCCGGGGGGGGGGCCCCCAAAATTTTAGAAACCGCGAGAGGAAAAAAAAACTCCAAAGTGCGCGATATTTTAAAACTCAGGGGAAAAAAAAAACTATGGGAGGAAGTTCTTCAAATTTAAGAAAAAAAACCAAATTTCCCAATTAAAACCCGGGGAGGGGATTAATGCTGAAGCATTTTTTTCCGGAAAAAATAAAACAAACGAGATTTTTGCATATTTAAAAACCAAAAAAAGGAAAGGTTGTTACTATAGAAACAAGAACTCCACAAGTCAAACCAAAGGAATAAATATAACAAAAAAGAAACAATTTCGTCTAAAAAGGGACACGTTTTACAGTTTCCCATCGAAAGAAAAATTTTGGACAATACCGGGATAGTGGTCTTTGGTTAAAGAATCTGTGTGGTTCAAAAATTTTGCCCAAAAGTGATGGATATTGATTTATCGAAAAAAACTCTAAAATGAGGGCCAAAGGAACTGGAAACTTTTCCCAGCTAAAAACTGCGAGTACAAACGTTGTAATTCTATTAATCTAACAATTATTTAAATGTCAGTTATGCCCCTCAATTAAGATGTAATTTACTGTGTGTAAATGTTTAATGGATAAAAGTTGTAAGATTAAACGAAAAAGTATTGATATGATAAAAATGATAAGTTAGTATAACTAAAGCATTTACAAATAATATGGTAGATTATAGAAATTAATTTAGAACCTATGCATAATTCTGAGTGTTATATTTCTGACTAATCTACAAATAATTATGAAATTTGGCATAACAGGTTATGTCATTTAAATTGTAAATATATTCTTAAAACCAGGTATTGATAATGTAAATAATTTCACATGTGAAATAAGTAAAGTAACCAGAAAAACTCATCACAGTATTGATAGAAGTAAAAAGCTAAAAATTTAGTGCTCCATCCGCCCAATTAATACCCAATCGTATGGGGGGAAAATTTTTTATGGTAATTGAGATGTTTTTTCGGCACATGTTCCCTTTTTTTTAAAAAAATAAATATGAAGAGTTTGATATATATTTTCTCAATTTAAACCAAAAAAAATTTAATGAAAAAATGAACAAAAGGGTTAAATTTTTAAATGAACAACTAGATACTTACCTGGCTAATTCAGGAATATTTCATGAAAAACAATTCCTACAATATGAATCAAATGGGGGCAGAAATAGCCAACCGCGTTCTTCTGAAAGAGCTAGATCTTTATTATATAAAGTAAGCTTTTTTAAAATTTTGGGCTGAAACTATAATTGTAGTACTCAATATCTGATATTACACCAGAAAATGGAAAGAAAAAACCCATTAAAAATTTTGGGGAAAATAATAGACCGAAAAAAATTTCTCAGAAAAATTTGGCTGTGTGGCCTATTTTCCGTTCCAAAAGTTTTGAGAAATAAATTTGAAGTTTCGGGAAAGACGTAATTATGTGGGATATGCTAAGAAAAGAAGGGGATATCAATTTAATAAAAATAAAAAAGAATTGAGGAGGATAGTTAAGTTCAATGAATTTTTAAAGGTAGAAATTTTTTTGGGGTAGTTTGTGTGAAATGAAAAGGGGATATTGACTCTTTTTTTTGAAAACTCTCCCGAAAAAAAACAAATTAATCAAAAACAGAAATGGGGTATTGTCCCCAATTTTTTAAAAATAAGGGCCGTACAATTGAGAATAACTCAACCTCTTCCAAAAATCATCGCCTCAGACAGGCAGAACCAACCCCAAATACTTGAAATTTAATATGACAAAATCAAATCCCTGTTAGAAGATGGGAAAGACTGAAATATAAGCAGATGTCAGTTCATTTAACGAATAAGTACCAAATCTTTTTTGAGGCAAAAAAAAAGTGCTAATTGACAAAAAATGGAAATTTGGAAGGGGAATGAATTGGGGTTTGTTGATCATAAAGTTTAAATGAAAAAAACCTGCGAAATCAAAAAAAAAAAACTCTAAAATATGGACTTTTAAATACAAAAACAAGGGTTGTAGCAGCTGGTTTTAATCAAATTAAAAAAAAAAAGATTATTCGAGTCATATTCACTAGTTGTAAATATGGAATCTTTTTATTGTTAATTTCGTAAATTAAAATTAAATGTTAATTTTTTTGATGTAAAAAATGCATATTTTTTATGTGATTTAGAGGAGACGTGATGTTACCCCCTCCTGGTTAGAAAAAAAATTCGGGGTACAAAGTTTGTAAATGAAAAGAGTATTTATGGTTTGCCACAGTCTGGTAGAAACGGTATATGAAAATAAAGGGGGAATTAGAAAATTTTTTTAAAAAATTAACTTCTGATAATTTTTTTTTAAAATCTGATAATCAAAATGCTTTTAATTATGGCGTAGATGATTTAGCTTTTTTTTGTAAAATGATAAAGTGTAAGAAGATATTGTTAGTGTTAAAAATTTTACACTCACTTCCCAAAAAAACACAAGATGTAAAAAGCAAAAAAAACAACAAATACCGTTTGATTGACACAAAATTTGGCAGTAACGTAGCATAAAAATATTTATACATAAAAAAAAATCAATAATTAATACAGAAAAAAAAATAAATTTTTTAAGTTAACAGGATCTGAAGACTTTTTAAAAAGAATTATGTATAAAGTAAAAAAAAAACACATAAAATGAAAAAGGACATTAATAGGGTATGTGATCTCCCCCCATCTGTATGCAAAGTCACACCTTCTGACCGCCAATTGGTGGTCAACCTCCCGCAGAATTAACAATTTCCATTCTTCTTGTAGAGCGTTTCCAGCCAAAAAAATGGCTGGAGGTGGGGAAAAGGAAATCGTCGGCCGAAGGCATCCCAAAGATTTTCAATGGGGTTGGCAGGCAATATGCTGGCCACGCCATCGTGCAATCCCTTCACTCTCCAGGGTCATCGACGATGTCAGTTATGGGGACGGGGTTATCATCCATTAAAACCAAAGTAGGGCCACTGTGCAGCGTAAATTTCACAATGGGTTCTAGGATTCATTCGATACCGGGCAGCCGTCACAGAACCCCCTTTAAAAATGTGCAGGTCGGGAGGATCCTAATGAAATCCCTGGCCCCCATAATGCCCGCCTCGGGAAAGCAAAGTTCGGGATGTTTTGGGGGTGATTTGCCTTGGGCCCTATCCTTTCGCTTGTCATCTGGCTCCAAAGGGAAAACTTGATCATCAGTAAACTGACATTGCTCCCGTCGCCTATTGATGTCCGGACCCAAACGTGCCCCTTGATTGGACATAGAGAAACAAACTCGAACCCGGGGATACGCTATTATATTTAACCTTCGGCGTACGTAGCTGCAGATATAGCCTTTCCAATGGGCGCTCTAACCATAGATGTCAAGTGAGGGGGTCGCTCTGTCATTTCCCAGTTATAATAGCAATATATCGATTTTCCCCGGGGTTGTAACCCGGCGACCACCAGGGCCTTTTACAACTGTTGTGTGGTTTAATTTTATCCAAAACGTGAAATTACAGAATATGAACGCCGAAGAAAAAAAGCAACATTGTGATCGCTTCCTGCCCACCCCACAGCACGTCAGGGTTTGGGAAATTTCCATTTTTTCGGAAGTCATAAAACACGTATTATTTAAAAAAAATTGTACGAAAGTTTTAAACTCCCTTTTGTCAGCACTTACAATCAACTTCTGTAACCCTCATAAAGTTGGCTTCTTCTAAGGCTGCCTTTTTTTATTTCTTGACAATGGCACATTGGCTGTTACCAACATATTTGTACTTTACACCTCTGGGAAATTGCATCCCTTCAATTTGATTGGCTTCCCCAAAAAAATTTTCCTCTCCACGCTTAATTTTTGGAAGTGAGTGTATTTGAAGTGTTTGAAACAAAACTAATAATTTTTTTGGGTAGGGAAATTGAAAATTTTGAAATGGTATTTATTTATCCAAGTGTATTAATTAATTCATTATTAGTCAAACAAAATTTAGAAAACTAAAAATTTCAAACCATTGTGAAGGAAGAAAAAATTTTCCCTCTACAAATGAATTTATTGATATTACGTATCGGGAATTAAAATTGGTTAACTTTTATATTTGTGTGTGGCTAATAGAGAGAGAGAGAGAATTCACCCTGATATTTCCATTGTAACATCTTATTTATTTCAATTTAGTCATAATCTATAGAAGAGACCTTACAATTTGGCTAAACGAGTGTTAAGATATTTGATGAGCTCAAAAGAAAAAAAAAAATTTTTGAAAAAAAATTTTGGTATTTTAAATGCTAGTTCAGATGTTTGAAATGCAGAAAAGGGAAAAACCATTTTCGGGAGGAGAGTTTTACTTGGTAACTTTTTAAATTTTTATGGAAATGTCGTAAATAAAAGAGTGTTTTTTTATCTTTTGTAAGCGGTTTTTTCTTTTTTTGAAATTTTTAAAGATATAATTTGACTGTTTTGTTAACTGAATTAAAATGTAACAATTTATAAAAAAGCGTAACCTAAATTGATAGTAAAGGCCCAATTTAAAGGTTTAAAGGGATCCCCGTTGTTCAAATTAATAAAGGCATATGAGCGTTTTCATTTTATAAAGGATTTAATTGAAGATACTGTAATTAAATTAGAATATATCCAAACAAAATTTTTTTAACTGAATTTTCGTACGAAACCCATGAATGTAGAAAAGTAAGAATATTCAGTGAAAAAAAATTTCATTATTTCCCCTTGTTTTTTATGTCAATGTGTTTATTGTTATATTTTATGTGTATTGTGTATGTGTTCAAAATATTATATTGTTTAAAAAAAAAATGTATCCCGCAGGGGGGGTATGTTGGGGTGAAGCGAGTGAACTATTTTTCTGGGGGAAAGGGATAACTGTGTGACCCGCCCACACGGGGTTTTTTCCAGCTTCATTCCCACGCTTTCCCTTCAGGGGTTTTTTAACCCGACCGGTTGCTGTGTGCTTTTGGGTCAGACTTGCTGTGTGCAGTATCCGTGATCGTTATTTTCGAATTTGTATATAAGTGTGCTGTCCAGAGATACCTGAGTGGAAGTAATTTCACAAAGAACAATATTTACTTTGAAGAAACTCGTGGGCTTTTAGTGATAGATCGCTTTCAAGTGACGAGAATGACATTTCAGCTGGCTCTTCAAACTTCCACACCGCGCCAATGAGAGGACTTTAAGCCTATACAGATTTAGCGTGTGCATCAGCTTCCTCTACATGACGAGACCTTAGTGACACCAGGATTTTAACCTGTGATTCGACTGTAGAATCACCGACCTTGAGTTCGTGACCCTGACCACTCGACCCCCACGGCTACAAGTGAATTATTTATATTGTTAAAAAATTTTAGCAATTTATTATTATTTGAATATTACATGAAAAGGAAGAATCAATATTACTATAAATTACTAGATATCTTTTCAATTCTAAAGGATATTGAGGACATAAAAAAGAAATGAATGTGCTTTTGTAATTCGATGTCTATCATTTTTTTTTCTAAAATAAAAAAAAAAATACGAAAAGTTTTTTAAAAAAAATTAAAAATCTATTTTAATAACTATGAATTCTCCCCAATCTCAATTCCCTGTTCCTATTTTTCATCAGAATAATTTTCCCCCAACCAGTAGCTCACACAGGAATTTTTCAGGAGGGTGGGGGCAAGGTCAAAAGTCCACCATTCTTGTATCATGCTCCTTTTGATTTTGTCGATTTTCGGGAACAAAAAACAGTAAAAACTAATTATTGAATAAATAATTCGCATTAATTAATAAATTAATCATTAATAACAAATATTTAATTAAATTTTGCGTACTATATACTTAGAATTATAATCAATCACAGAAAAAAAATCATGGGCTTTGGGGGGGGGGTCTGGACCCCTAGGTCACCTACCTCCCTTGTGGCACACTGTCCCCCAAATCAAATTTTTTATGCGCGTGGTCCCCTTTAAAAAAAAATTGCCCCCAAAAAGAAAGAGCCCTATTGTTGAATAAAGATGCATCCGCAATATATATTTCAAGTAGCGAAAAAAATTGAGGAATCCAGAACTTTCTTTTCTTTTTTTTTTTGGCTTCTACAAAAGGAAAGAAAAAAAAAGAAAGATACATAGAATTCATTTCATTTTAATTCTTGCCTTTTTCCAAATCTTTTATCACTGCTCCACAGGAGCAGTCCTGCGACCGCGTCGGTATTGTTACGCCAAAAGTCCCTGGCGCCAATTTGGCGGGGAAAAGTGAGGGTGACATTTTTTTATACACGTATATTCTCTTCTCTCCCATTTTTTTTCATACTTCAAACCGTGTAGTAGTATTTTTTCCCGCTTTTGTTAGCACATAACAAGAGATTTAAATGGAATGTTAAAAAGGAGATGCAGGAGCAATAATAATAATAATAATAAAAAGTGCACTCGCCTTAACATTTTTTTTTAAGTAACATATATCTATGTTTAAGAAATTTCTACCTCAGGAAGGTATGCTCTCTTATTGTTTGTGGATGGATCTCTGAACTCTCGTTGAATTTCTCGAGGCATTGTTGCAGTCGACAATGCAAAAATAAGGAAAAACTAATGGTAGAATGAATTCTTTTATTACTTTCAGAGCCGCCGTCTATTAAAAATCGTGTTGGTTAGGAATTTATAGATAACCAATTTTCAGTTCTTGCGGTTGGATTGTCATGTAGGAGCGATAAAAGTTGGCACAAAAGGTCGATTTTTAAAGATGGATTCTAATTTTTATGTTTATCGGAGGTTATAGTTGAGAGGTATGAAATCTTACGTATTGTGTCGAACAGATTGAAACTACATAAAAAATTTTCTCTAAAGGTAACATAATAAAAAAGTAGAATTTTTCGAATGCCTTATTTTTTGAAAAAGAAGCTGTAAACCTCACCTCCTAAACTGAAATTCAAACTTGATGAAATAAACTGTTGCGTAGTTTAATTACTGTTCTCTCTCTCGCATTCAACTTTACGTCGAATGGATATGCTACAAATACTGAACATCGTCAATGTCTTCTTTTTCTGTTCGTATAACTCTAATCACAATCGCATTTTACTAAGGTAACCAATCATCCTCCTTTAGGGAGGACAGTCCTCTTTTTATAGATTCTGTCCTTCCTCGAAAAGTGTCCTCCTTTTCAATATTTTAAAACTGATCTGTTAATTTCTGTATTCAGAGATGAACCAAACATGTTTCCAAAACGTCTCAAAGAATGGTCTGAAATCACACACACATGAAATAACAGTTATCGTAAATATCACAGGAAATAACCGTTTTCAATGGTATTTTTTTGACTTGGTCTCAAGTAAAGTAGGCAGATATAGAAAATTACGTTGAGTTTTTATCGAAAGATATTAAAATATATCGAAGATATTTTTCCTATAAAAAACATGACAATTTTTTGTTTTTAAATAGAAAAAAACTAAATGCATACTTTAAATTTTTTAAAAAGTTAGAAAGATTAAAATCAACATGTGCTGAGAAATTAGTAAAATATGGGTGAAAATTTTTAAAACCATTTCAAAAATGAAACAACCATATGAAAATGTAATTTTTTTGTTGAATTTACGTTGTGCTGCCCTGGAACTAATGCAGCAGTTAAAAGAGTGTTTTTTTTTTTTTTTTTCCAGATGGTAATGATTTTTATGAAGCGACTATTGAGAAATCAGAATTGAATATTAATATTTTAGCTACAGTGCTTACCGTAAAATTTAGTATGAAGGATATTTTTGCACGAACTTTCCGATATATAAGAAAATGATATGTTGACAAAAAAATCATTCAGTGGAAAAAAAATCTTTTAAGATAATAATTAAAAAGAATGTAAGCCTAATTAGCTTATTTTTATTTGAATTAATAAAATGTTTCTTATATTTAAGTTGTAATTTTTTCTTGAATTATTTGTCTTCCTTTTCATTGTAAAAAAAAAAAAATGGTCACCTTAATTTTACTAACTTCATGATTCTGAATGCCTTCAACTGACGTTACACGAACTAGCGTCCTATTGTCCTCACAAAGCCTGGCATCATTAAATATAACTCTTCTCTTATTCAATAAGACAGACCGCTTCTACTCATTTTGTCAATATTACAACTACCGCAGATGATACACAAAGCCTTGCCAATAACTTGAATACTTTTTAAGTAAAGATGTAGGCTGACACATATTTGGCATGAAGGAGATACTCTCCTCCACACGTAAATTTTGAGATAAACGTTACATTTTGATCAATAACGGAAGTTGGAATCCCAAAGCAAACAACATCTCTTGGTATTCCACCCAGAAACCAACACACTTCAGCCGATTGACAGAAAATATTGTTTTTGGAAAGGTGTAGCGGAATTCACATTTTATGCAGAGCTGTGAAAAGACATTAACGAGAGCAGTCATGTAGAAACACAGCATAGAAATTTTAATATCACATATTAGCTTTGCAACTTGTAAGAACAAGCACTAATGATAAGTTTTCTGCAAATGTTATTGTTATATTTAAATTAATTTGTAAATAAATTAATCAAAATATAGATTTCTTATCTATATATTTCTTACATTACCTGCAAATATAATAAAAAAACTTTAGAGAAAGAGGCCCTCAGGATGGGATTGAAAATCAATGAGAATAAGACCAAATACATGCCTTGCACTAAGGCATGTTTTAACAATTTCCACTTTAAAATTGAAGAGTATAATTTTGAAGTTGTTGACAGTTTCACTTATTTAGGTTCGGAAATTAATAATAGAAACGATTGTGTACTACCGAAATCCAAAAAAGAATTACTTTGGTTAATAGATGTCTTAATGGAATACGAAAATATATGAAATCTAATTTAATCAAAAGATAAGAATTGGTTCTATTGTATAAAAGTCTTTTAAGATCAGTATTAACTTACACATGTGAAACCTGGTTCATGTCTCGAGCAGATGAGAACATGATAAGTATCTATGAAAGGAAGATTTTAAGATTTGTTCTTGGAGGAATTCAGGTAAAACGGAACATGGCGAAGAAGATCAAATTTCGAATTCTATCAATCCTATAAAGAATCTGACATCGTTAACTTCATCAAAATACAACGGATTAAATGGGCAGGTCACGTTGGCAGAATGGACGAAGACCGCACCACTAAAAAAAAGTCTTCAATGCCCAACCCATTGGCACACGAAAAAAGATCAAGCCAAATCTTAGATGGATGTTTATCTAGTTTATCTTTTATCTCTTATGGATGTTAGATCTAGTTTTGAGAACTAAGAATTGGAGAACACTAGCAGTAGTAGGAAAAAGGCTTCTTGAGAAGGCCAAGGCTCATTCTGGGCTGTCGGGCCACTGAGGAAGGAAGAATAATAAAAAATGTTAATTAAATTTAAAAAAAAAAAATTACAAGAATTTTTGCGTTTTTTTCAAATATGCTGTTAAATTCAAACACATTTCATCAAAATGTTTCTCAATATAATGAATCAGGTTTTCACATTATGCTCAATAAGTTTCTCCCTCCATCATAGGGAAGATTGACTCGACAGGGAAAACAACTACATTACGGCTTTAGGTATGGGTTTTCGTTTATATATGTTACCGCAAAGTATGAAATAAGAGAATTATTTCATACTTTGCCTAGGCATTGTATAGAATGCCTAGGCATTCTATAGAATGACTAAAGCTGTTTAGGCAAAGTATGAAACAAGGTCATAATAAGGTTACAATATCAATGACGTACATTTCTAAATAATACAAATGTTATTCTGCCAAAATAATGAGAGTGCCATTAAAAAAATATTCAAAGTACGTAAAGGTGCCTGATTGGTGAATCGTCTGCTTATTATGCCGCAGGTTAGGGTTCGATCCCACGCAATAAATTTTTTCTTTAATTCTTTTAATTATTTTCCTAAATTAAATAAATTTATTTATGAAAGGTTTATTAAATATTAAATGGTATTTTATGTAATTATTTTGTATTTTATAAAGTAAAAAAATTACTGTAATTATTTATATATATAATTATTTATATTAAATTTTATAAATTTATTTTATATTAATAAACAATATTTATAATAAAATATATAATAAATATTAAATGATATTTTATATAAAAATTAGTTACAAATAGTTTTATAATGTAAAATACAATATCCTATAAATAAAATATTATATATAACATAAAATAATTTATAAAATATATTATTATTAAATAAATTATTTTATAATTAATATAATAAAAAATGTCTTTTTTATATATTATTAATTTAATTATTTTACAATTTTATAAAATATTTAAAAAGTCCTTTTCAAATAAATTATTTAAGTTTAATAAATTTATTAAAATAATTTTAATAAGTTTATTTAAATAATTTTAATAAATTTATTTAACTAATTTTAATAAAAATTAATAATAATATTAATAAATTTATTTAAGTAATTTTAATAAAAATGAATAATAATTTTAATAATAAATGAATAATAATTTTAATAATAAATGAATAATAATTTTAATAATAAATTAATAATAATCTTAATAATAAATTTATATTTCTTATTAATAATAATTCTTAATAATAATAAATTTATTAAATATAATAGATAGTAATTAATTAATAAATTTTAATTATTAATAATTTTTATTACTAATAAATTTATATTTCTTATTAATAATAATTCTTAATAATAATTAATTAATTGTAATAAATAGTGATTAATTAATAAATTTTAATTATTAATAATTCGAATTAATAATTATTTTAAATATTTTTAATTAATAATAATTTTAAATAATTTTACAGATAAATAATTTAAGTAATAAATTAATTAAATTTTTTTTACTTTATAAAATACAAAATAATTACAAAAATATCATTTAATATTTATTAAACCTTTCAAAAATGAATTTATTTAATTTTAAAAAATAGTTAAATGAATGAGCTTATTGCGTGGAATCTCGGGCATAATAAGCGGATCAGGCTACGAACTCGTTAGAGGAAAGTAAAACTTAATTGTATAAAAGCTAAGCCCCAATTTCGAAGGCTATTTTCTCAGAGTTGACTGGCCATTCGACGGAATTACATTGATGGGTGAACACCCTAAAAAAGTACTACTATTACACCAAGTCTCGATTCCAAATGAATTTCCTTAGTCGTACCCTCCCCTTGTTAGATATGTAGAACTAAATGCGGAAAAGCTGAATACATATGCAATTTTCTCTCTTCAAACAATTAAATATCTCCAGCTATGACATTCAATAATTTACAAAAAAGCTATAAATTTACCTTTAGAGTTATCTTTCAAATTTTTTCGTAATTCCTTAATTGACCAAATCCTGGAGATGTTCGTCAAATAAGATCTATTACAAATTTATGAAGTTCATTCAAAAATTGACAAATTTGTCGATTAGTGCAGAATGCCACTAATAATTGTACCGTGGGCCATTGGTTGCCTACCCCTGCTTTAGACCATAACTCCTTCTCCAACACTACGACTTGCTTCTCCATTTTCATGCAGCATAGGAAAAAACCAATTTTTTGCTGAATAAGTTTAAGTAAAATTGAGTATTTTGACACTCCCGAACAAACCACAATGTGCAATTGACAAATTCTGAGCCTGAAGTACGCGTTAAAAGTCGCGCACAATATTCGAAACGAATCGGAGATGTATTTCATACTTTGCCGGTTTCTCATTCGACATTCTATAGAATGCCTAGGCAATGTGTGAATTAAGAATCATTTCATACATTGCCAGCTAGTTTTAGGCATCCTATAGAATGCCGGATTTCATACTTTGCCGGTAACATATATACAGTCAGACCTCTATATAACGAAGTCGCTAAATCCGAGCAATAAGTTCGTTATATAGAAAATTCGTTATATAGAGGTTCCTCTTTTAATATACTTTATAAACCACATAAAACAAATTTTAAATTCATAAACACTATTTATTAAAAAAGTAATTATTCACAACATTTTTTAAATTAATATATGTTTATTTTATATATCTTACCCATCAAAGAAGAAAGAAAAAAAAGAAAAAACTGCAAGGAAAACATGAAAAAGAATGTCGAAGGTTTCACTGTATTTTCAATATTAAGAAAATGTTAACTTTATACTAAAATTAATGAATTTGAAGGACAGTTTATAATTTAAAGCATACAAGTAATATGAAACATACATTATTTTATAATTAGAACAGGGGGACTCGGGACAACTCCACTGAGGGTGAATGAGGAATCGAAGATGTTTCTAGTGAACTGGGCAAAGGGGGTTGAAGGTTGCAATTCTTGGATGAAATGTCCAAAACTCTATTGTTCTCGGCGAGTAGGATCTAATAAAACTAGTTCAAGATTTATGACCACCATAAAATGTGTTAAAGAGAAAATAACTTGAAATTTTTTCAGAAATGCTTTAAAAAAAGGGAGAACAAAAATTGAATCACAAAAAAAAGTTTGCTATATAGAAAAATTCGCAATATAGAGGTTCGACTGCATATACATCAATTGCGTTGACTTTTTCTCCAAGTTTGCCAATGATTTTGATGCCTTGGTCATCAACTTACAAAAATTGCACTAAAAAGAACCAGTGAAATGTTTTTCTCTGCAAACGTACGATTTGTGCGGAAAAGCCACATGTACAAGATGCGCAAGAGCCCAGATAGTTTGCCCTTCTTTGGATGAGTTCAAATGTTAAGGAGAAGACTGGTAAGAAAATAACCTAAGCTCAACAAGTAATATAAAAAAAAAATTAAGTCAATTCCTACTTAGATCAACAAAGAAAATTTTTATTTTAGCTACTTTTTATTCAATAGTTACAATTAATATAAATATGTATATACATAGGACAAAATCATAATAGAAAGTGGTAATTAATTTTTATTCATTATCATTAAAGTATCATATTGTCATCCAAAACAATCGTGTATATAAAATTTCAGTTCAACTGAATGCTGTAAAACGTGAGAAAAAAACCTTTTCACGTTTTGACACAAGTCGCCAACAAATGATGCCAACGTAGCTTGTGTATTTGTAATTCTTTAAGTAATTAGTTTTAATTACTTATATTTTTATTAATTACAATTAAATTATTGTATTGTCATCGAAAATAATGATGTATATAAAATTTCAGCTCAATGGAGCGCTTTAAAATGTATTTTTATTAACGATTGAAAATTTCACCGAGATAAATAAATAAATATATAGAGAGTGTGAGAGCTAATAGTGTGTGTGTGTGTAAGAATTGAAAAAGGATTTTAAAATTAAATTTCTACAAATTCATATTCCAGGTCTTTCAAAATGTCCGATAATTAATTTCTCTCTCTAATTGCTTTTTCTTTTTAGCGCAACACTCTTACTAGACTGTGTGCATCAAAATCTCTGATAATCTTTGTCCCCTATTTCATGCACCTACGCGCTCGATCTGTGCATGCACATTCAAGACAGTGGTGTGACCGTTACTACAATGCTTTCTGTGTGTGAGTGAATGTTTTCCTTGCAGGCACGCAATCTTTACATATTTACTTGCCTACGTTCAGTGGGGGATATTAAGGTATCCGACTACGTTCGGAACCATGATTTTGCAAAAGATTATAAATGGATAATATGTATGATATTTAGTGTCACTTAGGTTAGAAAATGTATATAAAGTTGTTTTAAGAATAGTATTACAATAGAAAATTATTTAAGTACAATATTTTGACAAAAAATGAACATAGAATGACCACTTTTCAAAGTATTCTCCTTTTGTGAAAAATGCTTCTATTATAATAATATTTTGCCTGAATATAGCTCAGACCTCTGTACAAAGGCTCAACTAGAATTTTTGAAATATATAACTTAGAAGAGGGTTCATCCATGTTTTACGACACAACAGAGGGGAGACATTTTAAGAAAAATGCGCCTATAATTATTTCAATTGGTGGTAACTGAAAATAATGTGAATTTTTCAAAAAATCATAGTTGAGCCTCTGAACTATAGGCTAGTTGAGCCTCTATAACTGAGCTATATACAGGCAAAATATTATTATAATAGAAGCATTTTTCACAAAAGGAGAGCATTTTGAAAAAAGGTTATTCCAAGTTAATTTTTTGCCAAAATATTGTATTTAAATAATTTTTTTTTGTCAAAATGTCCTTAAAACAATTTTATACATGTATTTTAATCTGAGTGACACTAAATATCATGAAAATTATCCACTTCTGCGCTTGTTTAAAATCCCAATTCCGAACGTAGTCGGATACCTTAAGGTAACCTATTCATCAAAACCAAAAATTATTTTGGAAATGCCTTGTAACTGATGAATTCGTATCGTATCAGACAGTATTCATTGAGGAGGTTTCAACAGCAATTTTGTAAAATTGTATAATTTTAGTATCATTTTTCGGATTCTGATGCTATTATAGAACTGATGATTCGTGAATGTTACGCCAATCATGCCATGACAGTGATCATAGGCGTTGATTATTTCTGTGTATTAATTTTATTCTTGCCTTTTTTCTCGCATTGTTTGTGGATTGAAAGACTTTTTTTATCAGTTGGACAATTTAAAAACAAATTTTGTACTTGTGCTCATAATAAAATTTAATAGTTGTGGTCGAGAGTCACCTGATGCATTTCAGGCTGCCAAACATTGCCGAAAAGACGGTGTAAAAACCTAGAGGAAAGAAATCTGTTGTCTGATCATGGTTCGTTGCATATGTAAGACGACATAAATTTAACTTGTCAAGGGTAGACCTATATTTGAGAGTATTATATATATGATATATCTTAAAACTGGGGAGAATTATTATAGATTCCTAAAACTGTGAAAATTTGGTGTGTTGGGTTCTTTAAAAACTCTTTTAATCGTGTTATAGGTATTTTCATACGGGTCTCACTATCAGTGCTGTTAGATATAAAATAGAAGCAGCATTGAACTAGAAGGAATGTTTTTGTGATTAACCGATTATTTATCAACATCATACTTCGGAGCAACATGCAGAAAAGCCATACACCTCGTAACTCTAAATCACGGTTAGATCACAAGAAGTTGGGTGCTCAGAGGTTTAAAAAAAATTCAATTTATTAATTGCAATATTTTATTTTTATAAAAATATATAAATTTAGACACTAACATAGAACTTAATGAATTTAGATTAATGCTTTAAAGACAGCTTGATTAAGTAAGCGAGTTTTTTTTTTTTTTTTTTCCTATTTCTGCAAATTTTGCATCCAAAGCAAGAATACATCTAATCTAATGAAGTTGTTTACCTTTTGTAGTGTCATATTTTTTATTCGATAAAGAACGATGTTAAATAAAGATTTACTTAGATATAAAACATTTTTTTTTTTTTTTTTTAAGGATACTAGTTTGCAAACTTTTTAATTTTAATTTGCTTATTGTAGGTACGCATGCGTACTTAAAACTTTTGTTCTGTACTTTGTTAAAATAATTTTAAAAAAATAAAGCTTCTATTTTAAGCCGTAAATGTTTTAAATCGGTTTCATAGAACAGTTTAAATTTAAAGCCTGGTTTTTAATCAGTCATTTTACATAAATCTAGCTAGTACCCTATTTTCTCTAACTTCCATATCACACCAGGGGCCTTACGGATTAACAATATCACATGGCGAGTCGCGGCAGCGGTCACAAGCATATGGCTCGACCAAAATCTCGCCAGTAGTGGCCATGACTTTTCATTTAATCCGATTGCGAATTTAAAGGACGAAATTTGAAATTTAATAAATTATTTTAAAGGAATTGGGGAAACTTGAATCAAATATATTTAAAAATATTCAGGATTTTTTACGTGTTTCTTCACGCACAGTCAAGTGATGAGGATGACATTAATCTTCAAACTTCCATGACACGCCAACGTGGAAACTAAAATCATGAAACATCTCACGTGCATACTCAGCAGAGACCCCCATTTTTTAAATAATGACTGAAAAATGAAATCCCATAATTTTTAAAAACGAATTCAATGTAAATGCATAATTATTAAAGTCAGCTAGTGTGCAGATATATATTCGTTCATCGTTGACTCTATGATCCAGATAACCCTTTAACGGGCACACAGCTAAAATACAATGTTTTGTGATAAAGTACTTGATAAATGTAATGTTCTCGTCCTCTATAAACATTATTTAGTCACACACAAAAAATCTAATCGTGAATTTTTTCCTGGGTGGTGAGTAGACGTTATAGCCACTGCGCATTTAGGACATTTAACTTACTTTTCAGGACAGAAATAATAAATGATATTACACTAAACTTTTTATGAAAAATTAACATTTATGTAATAACTATTTCACAATAACAATTAAATACAAAATATAAGTGTAATCTAATAATAATAGAATAATTCTACAACATAGAATATTTACTTAGAAAATATATAGAATACTTAGAACATACATTGAAATTGGTATATATCCACATTTTATGCTTTATGTAATTTTAGTATGAAAAGTTAGAAATAAAGTAATATTTTAGAGAGTTTAAATTAGTTATTTCCCAAATTTGATGAGCTATTTATTGTGGAACTTAATAAATATGCAAACGTTTTCTCTGAGCAGGAAAGCTGTAATGAAATATTTTGGAACCCGAGAATCTTATATCACATATTGTAAGCAAAGTTGGTGTTTATATTTCCCTCCCCCAACATTCTCACGTTATTCTAAATGCTCTCTCTCTCGAGTACAGGAAAAGCGAAAATTTTTAGGTCATTTTTCTGTTCTAGGCGGGCAGTGGATAGAGCCTCTATCCACATATTAAAGGTTTCCAAAAATCTAAATAAAACCTTTTTTTTAATTGTACAATTGCTTAATTCATTCAAATGAGGGAAAAGTATACTTAAGACATGTCGAAATTTTTTTCAAATATCAGAAATTTTATTTATAGTAATCAAAATACACTTTGTAGTTTCACATCGAGAAAAACTGTTTTTAACTACCCATCAGAGGACATGAAATGCCAAAAAAGATATCATGCTGCCATCCGTATCAGCTTCATTTGACGCATAGAGATAGACTAAATACCAACACCCGCTTTGAGAAAAATTTTTAATACGTGGCTAGTCGTATTAGCCACTGCCCGCTAAAGGAATGTCTGTTCCAATGCAATACATGCGTGGAAATGCAATGAATTATTAAAACAGCGAAAAGGTGATTAATTAATAGTAAGTTAATGCAATATTTTCAATTCTAAACCAACATTAATGTGTATGTCTGCATAAATTATCACTTTTGTAACCCCAAATTATAATACACTGATGGGAAAAAAATCCCAACACCAAGAAAGACTTGTGTTAGATAAACGAAATTTGGTAGGCATGTTTATACATCTGAAAGATGGATCCAATTCAAATTTCGCGCTCACGCTAGTAACGCCACTCAGAATTTGCAAATCAGGGTTGCTTTAAATTTCTGCTGTTAAATTCGTGAGCGTTATTTGTCTGCAAAATTGAGTTGATGTTAGCCAAGAATGTCTTTAAGAAGACGAAGCCATTATCAACAGCTCAACCGTGTTTGAAGGAGGTCGTGTAATAGAAAGTAGATTTTCTTACCGCGATATTGCAGAAAGACTTGGCCAGAATGTATCCATTGTGCATGACTGTTGGGAGCAGTGCCTCATAGGGATGGTGCTACCTCAAGAAAACCTGAATCCAGGGGGCTACGGGGCACTACTGAGAGGGAAGACCGCTGTATTCGACGTACGGCTGTGGCGCCTTTGCGGCAGAAATTCGAGTTGCAGTTACCACAGTGACACAACGGACTGTTAGAAATCGGTTATTTCAAGGACTGCTCCAAGCCATTCGTCCTGTAGCGTGTATTCCACTGACTCCAAGCCATTGCCGTTTGTGACGCCAGTGGTGTCAAGCCAGAGTTCATTGGACAGGATTGATATCTGTTGCGTTTTTTGATGAAAGCAGGTTCTGCCTTGGTGCCTGTGTTGGTCAGAAGGAAGCCAGGGGAGCTCTTGCAACCAAACTATCTGCGGCCTAGACATATTGGTCCTACACCTGGAGTCATGGTCTGGGGAGCAATTTCCTATGACTGCAGGAGCACTCTTGTCGCTATCATAAATACACTCACTGCGAATTTGTACGTCAGTCTGGTAATTCAAACTGTAGTACTGCCATTCATGAACAGCATTCAAGGGGGAGTTTTCAAAAAATTGTAACGCTCACCCTCACCTCTATTGTAACGCAAGATGCTCTACAGAGTGCTGACATGTTACCTTGGTCTGAGAGATCACCAGATCTGTTTACAATTGAGCACGTATGGGATGTCATTGAACGACATTTCCAGCATCATTGACAGCCAGCACTTACCCTCCGAGGATTGACACAACAAGTACAACAAGCATGGAACTCCTTACCACTAAGTGACACCCGGCACCTGAAGGACACAATGCATGCACGCTTGCATTCAAAATTCTGGCGGTTTCACCGGCTATCAATATAACAGCATTTCACATTTGAAATGTATTTTCTTGAGCTGAAATTAACATGTGATCTTGAAAAGTTAATCAATTAATTACACTTCCGGTCATTAAAATTGCTACACCAGAAATGAATGCAGATAACGAAATAATATTTATTAGACAAATATAGGATACTGGAAATAACAAATGATTAAATTTTCAAGAATAGATCCTGAGAAATCAGTGCCCAGAGCAACCACCTCTGGCAGTAATAAAAGCATTTATACGCCTGGGCATTGAGTCCAACAGAGATTGAATGACACAGATGCCCATGCAGCTTCAACACGATTCCACAGCTCATCAATCGTAGTGACAGGCGTAAGTAAAGGAATAAAGGGTAGAGCTATGGGTCTTAACACACCAGAAATGTAACGTGCATGTAAAGTCAATATGAACAAGAAGTGACCTAGACATGCATCCAATAGCATGCTATACCATCCCGCCAGGTGATGGGTCAGTATGACGATGACGAATGCACACGGCCAATGTGCGTTCACCGCAATGTAGTCAAATATAGATTAGACCCTCTTGAGGCTGTAAACAGAACTTAGATTCATCTGAAAAAATCCCGTCTCACCATTCGTGTACCCAGGTTCGTCATTGATCACACCATTAAAGACGCTCCTACCTGCAACGTCACGGAGTAGCCGCAGCCATGATCTCCCAGCTGAGAGTCCATGTGTGTCATAGCTGTGAATTTCGGGCTTCACAGCTGTGAATCGGCTTCTTTTCTGGGTACAGTCACCACACGTGCAATGACACCTGCATCCTTAAAAATATTGAGCTGTCTTGTCTTGGACATCGCCCCGGCAACCCTTGGCACCAGGAGGAACCCCTCTCCTCCCACGAACCAGATGTAACCTGAAGCTAAAAATGCTGATCTCTGTCATCCCCGAAGCCTAGAGAGGGAAGAAAGAGAGAACGGGAGATGGTCTGAAAACTTCATCAAGCACGAACACCAAAAACTCCTTCACAAACCACATCATTTGAACTCTAACAATCTCTTTAATAAGTTTAATAGCTTCAATGTATAATCTGTAAAACTTAGCTGGGACGTAAATAAACTAAATATTTATATTAATCAATATCAAGCTGCCTTTATTTATCTCAAACGTCACACCATGCTGCAGCAAACGTCATCTAACTGTTTGTGCAGACACTTGTTGTCTTGCAAACGACCCCAGTTCTTGACTCAGGGCTACGCGATGACATGCCTGTCTCTCGGATAGAGGGCCGTTGAGATCCAGTGAGGTTCAGGCCTGAACCCATCGATTCCTTATTCTGCTAACAGACACAGGATCTGGACCGACGTGAGCAGCAGTACTGCGATCCGATAAATCCGGTATGCTGCAATTCGACCTTTATCAAAGTCTGAAACGTGCTGGCACGGCTTTCTGCTTCTTACACGAGGCATCACAACAACTTTTCACCAGGCAACAATGTTCAAATGCAATTTGTGTACGCTGAACAATTTCCTCCTTAAAACACATTGTATTTGATGCTTGCTTTGTCTGAATCATTTGTATATCACAGCACAGCACCTTCTTCTTGCAGTTTAAATTTCACGTCTGTAGCATGGCGCCTTCTTCGTGTAGCAATTTTAATGGCCAGTAGTGTATGTTAACGACCGTAAAATCCGGCGTATAACGCGCACCTATACTTTCAAGCTGATTTTTTTTAATTTTGAGGTATATTCGCCGTATAACGCGCACCCCTTTTTTATGAAGAAATCCAAAATATTAGTATAAATTGCTCTTACGTTTTGAAGTCATTTATTCGAGGTATTATCCCCCACACTTTTCACAAAATAATTTTCTTCTACAACAACAACTCTCTTAGTTCATTTCTTTTATATAAACCGTATTTCGATACATGTAGAAGTAAAAAAAAGATATGCTCGTCTCTTTTGTTATTTTTAAAGCTATCGTTTTTATATCCGTCGTATAACGCGCACCTTTAAATTTCGATCTTATTTTTTGTGTTAAAAGTGCGCATTATACGCCGGATTTTATGGTAGATAATTGCATTGTCCAAATTTCCTTACTCTACAATAATTTTTCTAAATGATGGGATTTTTTTTCCCGTTACTGTGTGTCATAAAGTTTAAAAAAATTTTACTCACAAAGTGAAAGTTTAATATTAATTTTTTCTGAGAAAACATTAACATTTTCTTTTGTCAAGTGCTTTATTACTTTAACAAAAAATCTGCTTTAGTCGTGTGAGTTTATTATTGTGCAAAAAATTCAGTAACGATTGTTGTGACTTTTTATTGCTACAGTAATTATACATGGACTCTCCATTCTCCAGATAGTTATTAAGGATTCATTTTAAAAAGAGAAAATAAAAAAATAGAGTTAATAGACTCAAACGTTTTAGCAACAGCTAAGCTTGCGCGTAGTTGGAAACCATTTTAAGAAGAAAAAAAACAATTATTATCTAAGAGGAAAAGTGAATTAGAGAAAAAATTAGAAGAATGTTTTTTTCTGAATTTTCCAACCCACTACTGCCAACAAGGTGTTTAAAAAATTAGATTTTCTTTCAACTTGAGATGGATGGAGCTTAAGTATATGATTTGTGTGTGTGTGTACAAAATGTGTCGAAATGAAAATTTTACTGTTAGATTTTCTAGGCAATTACAATAAAAATAAATAATAAATAGTGTAATTTGTTCTCTTTTTTAACACGTTAGCACAGCAAGCAGTTTTAGAGTCTCGTTTTAAACTTTATATCTCATCGATAAGGACATATTCTTGCAGGAAACCTTTCAAATCCCTTTCCTACTCTTGAGAAGGACCGTTCTTATCGGCTCGCTCCATGCATCAAAAACTTTTAAAAAAATACGAAGTGCATGAAACTCCATGATGTGTAATGTAATCCACCGAACGCATGCCGAAGCACACACAACCCGCATACACGTACACTACATGACTTTATAGAAGGTGTTCACAACAGTGAGAAAAAATCGTCCGAAATCCCTCCGCATCTCTTTGAAGAGGGGGAGGGGGTTAAGGAACCCGTTACCCTCTCCCCTTATGGGCGCGGAAAACACAAAAGCCTCCCCCCCTTCTATTGTATACAGAGTTCTACTGCCTCTTTGTGAGGGCTCAGTAAATGGCCTCACCACCCCCACTGGTAGGGAGGGTGGTGGCTCCCAGAAGGCCCCGCTGGTAGGAGGCAAATAAAGGAAATCAAGTCCGGATAGAAAGTGGTTGCTATGCGACCGTGTTCCACAGCTTTCCTTCTCCAATGCCTCAATGTGTTGGCTTTTTGCAGGCGAATTGAAATGAAATATGACACAACAGAGGCGTAAAAGAGTTTTCAAATGATTTATTACACCCTAAAACAAAGTTTTTCAATTGATGGCCCTTAGGGATATGTTCGCTGGTGCATAACTACGTTCAATTCATCATTTTGTTAATAAGTTCGATTTTCCTTTTCTTTCCACTCTATCAATCCGCGGTTGAGAGCGTGTATATCAGAGATGAACACTTGACATTAACATGTATTGTTACGCCAAGTATGAAAAGAATTCTCTTAAAATTTCCTTTGCATTATAATTTAAGATACATAGTTCAATCTTTAAGATATAAATTATAAAAACGTCATTTAATGAAATAAAAAAAAGTGCAACACAATTCTTGTATCTTTATAAAATTCATTGGTTTCTCTGGTCCTTTAATTTATCATATTGTATTATACCCAACCCGACAAAAAGTAAGGAACGTTTAATTTTTTGCCTACACTCAACATCAAAAGAAAGTATGGTTCTTACATGTGAATGATGATAATTGTAATAAAATGTTATGAAACGAATCTATCCTCCTCTGTTTCTTTAAAGGGCGATCGAAGGAAACTGAAAATGTGCCATTTTTAATGCTTGTTGTGGTCTTGAACAGTTGGTACTAAGACAGTATTAACTATAACTAGGATTTGAGCTAAATGTATTTAAAAAGCTGCAGTGAATTGTTTATTCGATTCGTTAGGATGGCAGCCAATCGGATGGATGGAAATGAAGTAACCACACTAGTGTTGCTAAAGATAAAACTTATGTGAAATTCAATAAAGAACTGTTTAGAGCATATATCTTTTAAATTTCTACCATTTCATACTTTTTAAAATCATACCTAATTTGTAACTTTTAGTTGCCATTTGATCAGCATACACACGTTTATGTATTATTATATATTACGAAGTAACTCAAGATTATATATATATAATAGATGTTTTACTGAAAACTCGAATCGAAATTGTGAAGAACCCAAATTGTTTGAAGTATTAATACATCTGTTCATATATAACACATTCTTCCTATGCTCTTAATAATAATCGACAGGTCTTAATACTAACGGGGTAGAAAAAAAGAATTTTAACTCAAATTGTCAAATAAAACTACCCTCCCAACAAAGCTCTTCACTTTGAAGAGATAAAAGGAAACTTGAACCTCAACACAAATGCCTGGTTCATAAACAAAGACCACAGAACCCTCCCTCGATGTTGGGACAAAACCGTCGCCTAGCAACGCGGATGGAAAATAGTATCTGTTCTCCCCCATGTTCGCAGGCAGCTTGGCAGAGCTCCGAAAAGTGAGATGCTTTTTTTGGCGCTGCATGGCGTATTCTTTGGCATACTTAGATGACACATTTCAGGAGACGATATATTTTTAATAATAATCAAAAAATTAACTTTGATACTTACCATAAATACCGTAAAATCCTGCGTAGAACGTGTATTTTTAACACAAAAAATAAAACCAAAATTTACGGGTGCGCGTTATACGCCGGGTATAAAAATGATAGCTTCAAAAATAAAAAGAGAGACGAGCATAAGAAAACATAAACTTGTACATAGATCGGAATACTATTCTTTTCAAAATCTTGGGAATGACTTAAAAACATACGGGCATTGTACACTGGTTCCTTTGTGAAAATGGGGGCGCGCGTTATATGGTGAATATACTTAAAATTTAAAAAATACAGCTTGAAAGTATGGGTGTGCGTTATGCGCCGGATTTTACCGTACATATAACCCAATGTACTTTTAATACTTAACAAGATACAATAAATAAATTTATGATAGCAGTTGTAATTTTCCTACTTGAAATATTTTTTCCATAATGCTATATCTGCGCCCAAACTGGCCAAATTAAACGACTGTTGTATCAATTTCTAAGTTAGTTGAGACAGCTTTTAATACCTAACGTTTCTCTTTCAATAAGCTTGCAAATAAAAAAAATGTGATAAAAACTACATTACTACAAAAGAAATATGCACATTGTTTCATATTTTTGTATAATGAGAAATATAATCTGCACTGAATTCATCTCCACTCTAGCAGCAAAATTTTAAGTTCTGTGAATGAATCTCATTGATTGTGAGTGGAATTCTAGAAGTTCTTAATGTGTGTTTGATTTCTTTAGCAAAAAAGATTTTTTGAAAGTCAATCCAATTCCACATGTTAAAGAATTAAAACATGTTAATCCCAAAATTATACAGTAAAAAAGTATGTTCAGAAAATATTCCGCAGTTTGAAGTATTAAGATTCAGTGAATGTCTACAATTAACGCATCACTAATATTGAATCGTAATTCTTTCGTTTATAAAGTAGGTGTAGTACACTACAGTGTGTTTTTGATAAATAGTCGCACCCCGATTGAATGAAACCCTATTTAACGAATTTTGCTCTTTCCCCGATAAAAATAAAGGCAAAAACCCCTATTTAAGAAATAACAAATCCCGAATTAACGAATTATTTCAACATCCGAAAATATTTTGTATCAATTTGTGTTAAAAAAAAAATTGGATTTTTTTTTAAAAAAACAAACTTTTTTTTTGTACGGAACAGAAAAAAAAATTATCTTGAAAGAATCCAATTATTACGGTAAAGGGTACAGAGTGTTATTAGACATCACAAGTGTAGATGAATCATGAGTAACCTATCGTGTGAATTTTGAATAGGACAATAAACTCCACAACACAGGGTAATTTAAGATTTGAATGATTATGCAACATTTGATGACGAACTGCCTGTCTGTGCAACTGAAATTCAGGAAATTATTGATTTGTCCTAGCCAATGAATAGCGATTCTGATTAAGAAATTTATAATGAAACTATTATCAAAACTGTTACATTTTCTAATTCTTTACATTGTTCGGAAATTGTGAAAACATACCTCATGCAACAGGGTGTAAAGGACGCAGTATTTTCTTCTCTACATAAAACGTACTCTCGAGCCAGGAATCAAAAGGATTTTCAAACATCTATTAGTTAATATTTTAAAATTTCCAATTAACTGGTGCGAAATAATTCATTTTTAGCTGTTGAATAAAAAGTGCGCAATATCTAAAGATAGATATATTTTTGTATAGTTGGTTATCATAGAATTCCCAAAAGGTAAGTTCAAAAAAATTAGAACTTCGTTTGGACCCGATATAACGAATAACCCCGATTCAAAATGTTCGATTCCAATGAATCTGTTAATTCGAGGTCTGACTGTATTTCTAGCATAAATATCTTGCACAATATTATATATATTAATAAGAATACCTTTGCACTATTTCCCTTCATTTAAAGATGTTTAAGCCAAACTTGGAATGGTTTTTCAGACAGAGATATAAAAAAAGGTTTTATTCTATATTTTGGTTTCTCTTGAACAAAATATATCTCCCCACATTATAATGCTAAACACTTATTAGCTTTTATGTATTAAAAAGCAAATACAGTGTATTTGTAGTACGTTTGTGAATTTTCGGGACTAATGAATTCGGGACTAATGCAGCTCCTGTTCCTACATCATCTGAAATGAGGAACATCATGAAAAGTATGCGTAGTTATTTAGATGTACATCCCAATGGTGAAATAATGAACAAAATGGACGGTATCGAACAATTTTTTGACAATTTGATGATAAAAAAGATAACACAAAGAAAAATATTAGATTATTTTCTAAAAACTCGATAAATGTTTTGTTTTTCAAAAAACTCAAAAATTTTGTATTAAATTTCGTTAAGTTTTTGTTTCATTGATTTTTATTAAATGCATGCACATATACATAGCTATGTTAAGAAAATGTACTGTAATAAGCAATTTTGTTAAATATGTTTTATTTTATTTATTTATTTTTTGCAATATCCTTAAACACGAAGTTCTTTTTACCCGAAAAATATTTCAGTTCCTTCAATTTTGTGTTAAACGATTTTCACTGTATTCGACTTTTAAATGTATTTGTTTGCAACAAAAATAATGCAACTGAGAACACTAACACATATTTTTTCACCCTTTTTTTTTATTATTATTATTGCTTATTTTTGACAAGAAAAATAAGCGCATAAAATTGTAATTATGCTTATTACTCAGCAGGGAATATTTATCGTTATAAATATTGCAAAGCAATTTTTATTGGCATCCTTAAAATCCCAGAATAAAATAATGAAGTTTGTTTAAGAGGATTATTGTTTTTAATATGAGTCAAGAAACATTCTAAGAGAACCTTGGGTTATGCTTCAGTGACCAGCATTTTCTGTCTACGATTTAACAGCACAAGGTACCTATTACTTTTATTTTTACCCAACAAAATTTTCCAAGTTAATATTTATTTTTTAAAAACTATCCATTCAACAGTTCTCTAATTACGTTTATATTTATTCATTGATTGTACAAACTTTTAAAAAGAAATAAAGATGTTGAAAAACACTTTCGTTTATTCACACGGAAAATTTAATATTTCTGATTTTAAAGAGAATTATATGATAACACTGAATTGAATTACACATACTTTGCAAGAAAAATTATTACATTTTTATTTTAAAAAAGTGTTAAAGAACGCGTAGAATAAGAATTGTTGGATACACTGAAAAAAAAACACCCCGCTTTATATAGAATAAGAAAATGGAATTTTTTGTCTTAAATTCTAATTTCTTAGGGCAACAATTAAAATAACCTAGATTACGAAAATACTTCCAAAAATGAATGACACAATTTCAAGCAGTTTGGCTCATATATATTTTTTTAATTCACAATTAACATTTTTTTTTTTAGTTAATACAGTAAAAATGACTCATTACTAAAGTGAACTTTTATTTTGAAACTCAATTTCTTATTTTTTTTAAAAAAAACATCATTAATGAATTTTATTTCGTGCAAGGAAAAGAAACATTGATCAAAACAATTTAAACATTAATTTTGTGATTTAATTATGGGTTAATTACATTACGCAAAATGTTTTTCTGTAACAGAATATCAGTCATGAAGAAAGACAGTAATTTTATTTATAATTTCAATTTCTCATTAAGATGTCAATAATTATTTGGTTTAACTAAAATGTTGTAGATCTAACTTTATCTAGTGAAACATTCTTTCAATGATTAGAATTTTTTTTGATAGGAAGTCTGTAAATTAAACAACGTTTTCTTAAGAGCCATATTTGTTATTTCCGGTCTAAAAGAAAATTCTTCGTATAAAAATAATAATAAACGAGATAGCATTGAACAAGAATTGTAGGATAAAAAAAATTCTCTCCAAAAAAATTAAATATATGTTGTAGAAATATCAGTTGACTGATCGTTGCGTCACACAGCTTTCCACGCAGAAAATTCTTGAAAAACACCTGCTAAAATAATAAAAAGGCACTTTTCATCTACTATTTCATAAAATGATCAACTTTACTTTTTATGTTTTTCAGACCACAATGCAAATATAAAACTTCTAAAAAATAATAAACTATATTTTATGTCTGTAAAAGCCTTTTTCTTTCTTTCTTTCTTTTTTTATTAAAAATAGTTTTATAATGTTTTAAACTTGGTTTCAGTTTGTATGGATGTAAGTAATAAAAATAAAGAGCAACATGTTTTATCATCAATAAAAATAATTTATTTACAAAAGCTTCTGGCAAGAATCGTCATATATATAATATTCTCTTACGGATAATGACTTAGTTCACAACACACTTTGTAAAAGTGTACAAGGATAAGGTTTTTTGCAATTATTTTTGTCAACAACTGTTTCAGAAAATAGACATCAATCTGTTACAAAAAATTAAGTACCATGTACTCGTCCCCCCAAGACATTATAACAGGAAGAACAGGCATATATATAGTTCTTTGAAATGATTGTCACATTGAGCCAGAAGTTTTATTCATATAGCAGTATAAAAATATTTTTCTGTGATTTTTATTATTAATAATCTCAGTACATTTTTTATTACTCTATGAATTTGAGCAAGTATTTTATATCTATTACATTTGTATATCAATTTGTAATGTTCAATAGCTATAAGGTAGTCAATCCAAAAATATTTTTTCTTCCTTTTTATCACTTTTATATCGATGTACTGCGTATCAAGTATATAAGCACATGCATGAAAACGAATCATTATCACACGAAATGCGATAATAAAAAAATATCTATCAGTATAAAAGTTAATTGACATTTCAGATTGTAAAAAATAGCAATATTTCACATTCAATTGAAAAGTTCTGTTTAAATTTTGCTTATATATAAAAATTCATTATAAACACACACAGCATAAAAATGCATCTTCGAAGAATACATTGATATAATTGATACATATTTCTTTATATAGAGTTCAAATGGTTCACAACAAAAATACAACTCATTAAATAAATTTAATGCAAAAAAATATATAAAACATAGAAACAAGCACTGAAATGCTATCAAGTTGAATATCTCTAATACATAATGGTTTGTTTTTTTTAGTTCGAGGGTATTTATTTATAATTTTTGATGAATTTGTAATTTCTCACTTCAATCTATATTTTAAAATTACGATAAAATTGACTGCTATAATATTGATAGCATTTCAGTTTAAGTAAATCTGTATTGTAGCAAAATCCTGCCAGGAGACAAAATTGTACAACAAAGACTATACAGTTTCAACTCACTCTAAAACGTATCACATGTACGATAAAAATCATTGCACACATAAGGGGAAAAAATGAAAGGCGATATTTACAGGCAAAAGCATATGCAAATGTACAGCAAAGAATGGGTGAAATCTGAGGTAGGAGGCTAGAACTCGCAATGCACTATTGCTGTTTTTCGGTATAATTAATTCTTTCATTGAGAACTGGATTTGGTTTTTCCACATCATTTTAACAGTTTTTACAAAAATTTAAAAAAAAAAAAACTTACGAATTTTCTTCAAAAAAATCTGAAATGTATTTAATTATCATAGTATTATTTTCGTGTGTGACAAAATTTAAAACAAAGAACGGAAACAATACTTAGTAAAAAAATTCAAATTCTAGTGGGAATGTTATGGAAGATTTTAGTTTGGAAAGAATTCTTTTTTTAAAAAAAACTTTAATTTACATCCTTGTCGATAGTATCAACTCATGACAAATATCGAAAATTTAAAATGAATACGAATACGAAAATAACGCGTACGCGAAATAAGTTTTTATAAATGAAAAATAGGTAATAAATCGATTATATATTATTCTAATTATCGATTCTTATTCTGATTTAGCATTTTTAAGTCCAAATGTATGATTTTGTACTTCAAATTTATCCAAATAGGACACTAATATATATATTACATTTGTGAATTAATACATCTAAAAATTATCCTATGTAGATTTAAATAGAAATTTTGTGTGAAAAAAAAATTGAGCAATTAATTATGGCAGATACTTTTAGAAAAAATTAAACTAAATATATATATATATATATATTTCTAACACTTTTCTAACGTTGTTGAGTAAAAATATGCTTTTTTTCCCTTTTAAATACTTCCTTTCGCTGTAGGTCTCAAAAATTTTACATGATTAAATAGCTAAAAATGTACATTTATTTAATAATTTCTATATTTTCTTATTTATGTGTTGTTTTAACGTTTTCATAAATATCTTTTTTAATTATTAATATAGGTTTCAAAAAATAGAACTATTTTTTTATGGACAGATTTAAATTTAATTTACAGCAGGCATTCATGCCAAAAAAATATTTAAATGAAAGCAGAAATCGTATTAGAAGATAGCTATACATATGTTTACATCATGAAGGCATCCTTATTCTATGCTTAAAACTTTGGATGGACAGCATAGAAAATTGGTATTGTGGCTTGCTTGTAGAAAAATTGTTCTTCCTTTTTTCTTCTTCTGTAGATTAATTAACTAAAAATTTTCTAATATCTTTAAATTTGAGAATATGGATAAATTTCAATGCATTTAAATGTTCTGATTCAACAATTCTTTTCAAAATTAACAACACTTATATTCCAAATAAATTAGTTCTTTGAACTTAGAATCATTCTATAAACTTAGATGTACTCCTCATATATCTATAACTTTTCAAAACGAAACTTCACACAAATTCACCCTTTCTTTTAATGAAGAGAAAGAAAGCTAAAACAGTGGGGAAATGTTTGGCAAAAAAAGCAAGAGAAAAAAATAGGACGTCTTTCATAAAATAAAACAATGACAAACAAGGGATAAAATTCATTATAACTCAACATACATAATTCAGATGTTAAGTATCAGAAACAAATATTTTAAATTCTAATTAATATCAAAAACATTTAAACAAAAACAAGTGCATTAGGAACTAAAATAGCTAATTACAAGTGCAGCACTCTTTGTAAAATATGCACACACACACACATATATATATATAATGCCCAAAGCAAAAGGGGGGGGAAAGAGGACTGAAATCTACAAATAAAAACAGAACTAACTTAATAGCAGCAAAATATCATGAGAATTGTTCTAAAATTAAATAATATTGAATGTTACATTAAAATTGAGTTTATTATTAAAGCTGATAGGAATGTTTATAAAGTTCAGCAATGAAAGAAGGGGACAGCAATTTATTCCTTCATAATGGCATTCTTTAAGAAATATTTTAAACGTCTAATTGAAAACTTTCGTTTCAACTTTAATATAGCGGAAATAAAAAATAAAAAAAAAAGATAAAAAATGATCATTTGATAAATTCTTAAAATTATAATCACACAATAAATATTATTTAAATGACAGATGTGCGAATATACTTTTCTTAAAACAAAAATCAAGATAATGTAATCACATTTTCAGAAATAATATCATGATAAAACTCTATAAATTTTTAACATACAAACAAAAGTAATGTTTTCTAGAAGTACAGATACCGAAAATATATATATACGTTAGAGAAAACAGTGAATCATTTTCCAGCTATAAAAATCATAAGAAACTTAATATAAAATTTAACAAAGCTAATTTTTAAAATCACTTAAAGTTATACAAGAAACACAATTTATTCATCAGAAAAATAGCAACATTTCTTTTTTATGCATCAATAGATAAATTGATAAATGAGATTAATCCAATCAATTACATTGAAAATTATCTGTATACAAAAGTAGAGCTGTATACTGAAGCCCTTTATTAATATCGGTCCCAAGAAGAAAAATATAATGCCCTCTTTTAAAATACAATAATGACAATTTGACATAACAGCAACTGCAGATCGCCACTTACTTTTCATTTAATGTGTTGTTGAAATAAGGAACTTAGAACGTTTGGCAGAATTTAATAATATCATTCAAATGATCCCAGTCACGAAGTGTAGTATTTTAAAAGAAAAAAGATACTGATTCAACGTTTCAAGGAACAGTTATTCAGAAAATATAAAACAAGATAATTTTAATAGGAATAGAATTAAAACAAAAAAAGTGCAAATTAATTCAAAATAATTTAGGAAATAGCTGAATTATACAAATAAATTAAATACAAAAGAAAATGAATTATCTTACGTACTATTGATGCTTACTGAATAAAATATAACAAATATATTCAAAACAATATAAAATGCATTAATTCATGGAAAATTTTTCATATTTTTTGTGATATAAGTTGATACATATTATTAAAAGGAAAAAAAGATAAAAGGATTATCAACAGGTAAAAAATATTGCATATTCGCATTCTTAACTCTCTCTGTAATAAAGAAAATCTAATTTGTAATTTTTCATTTTTGAATCTTCCTCAAGGTTTTAAAAATTTGACAACTAAATAATTACAATATGATAGGAATTTTAACAATAATTTTTACAAAGCATTGATAAATAACTAATATAAAAACTAATACACATAATTAATTTAAATTGTTTGACAAAGTCAAAGCAATTTTCAAACGTATTGAAATTATTTTAAAAAGATATGAAAGTTAGACATATACAGAGAGAAAAATATACTCAATATTCTCAATAAAAATCTTGAAACACTAATTTGCATAATACAATTTGGCAAATCATTATCACTTTTTTTCCGTTTAGGACATTATTATAATCTTCACAATATTTAGAAATTCTCCAAAAATCTTGAGACTTAAAAAAGTCTTGAACAAATGGAATTGTACAATGATCACAAAAGGGCAAGCTAATGATTCCAATGTTTAAAAGAATTCTAAAAATATACTTTGCATTTAAAAATATGTCTACAGATCTGTACAATCACAGCTAGTATTTCTTAAATGCTTTAATTTATTCTTGATTTTAACTGTACATCACGGAGAATTTTTGAAAATATTTCGATTTTATCATATTCAGTTTTTTAAGCTCAATTATTTATTTTATATTGTAGACCATAGTAAGTTTACTGTCTTCTTTTAGCTCACATTACGAATTTAATGACCTCATATTTCATTCTAAAATACCAGTTTAACAACCAATAACTGCATATTTTTGCATAAGAAAATTAATACCATTTACAAAATTTATCAAAAGGAAATACTAAGTCATTTTATCTGTACATAAGAAAAGCACAAAATAAACATATTTCCTAATTCAATTTGATTATAATTAAACAAGTTCCGGCAATACACATTATAGACACCTTAAGACATATTTCTTTTGTGTGAATTTATCGATAGTATTAAAAGTTTGCTCTTGGAAAGTTATAAAAACAGTATTACAGATTATTTTCTTCAAAGCTAAAATAGAAGTTCAGGGTTCTATAAGTTATTCATTTATATGTTCTTTTTAAGAATATTTTAAAACAAAACACAGACATAATGATGAAAACAATCAAATTTTTGAATTTCATCCCCTGCTCGGACTAATCGCTGGCCATCGAAAATGTTCTTTTAACAAATGCCTATAAGGTGGTCTATGTCTCGTTATAAACATCACATCTCAAGTAAAGACAAATATATATATATATAAAATCACATGAGTCATTACTTACAGTTTCTAATAAGGCTCACAAATCCGGGGGATAAGGATTCACTAGAATTTCACATCCAGATCGCACATGGTCCATCACTTGCTGCTTCAACTGACAGATACATTCTCGCAGTCTAGTGACATTATTCATGAGTTCTAAATTCTCACTTTTGAGATGCTGGACTTTGTCTTCAAGTCTGGCGATTCGTTCGAGTTTCCTTCTCCTACATTTGCTAGCTGCTATTCTGTTCCTCAGTCTTTTTCTTTCCAATTTTAATCTTTCTTGGTCTTCCATATCGATGGGAGACTGAGGAGGGGAGCCTCCCATGCATGGTACGGTTTGGGGTTCTTCTTTGATTGACACAATGGGCTCGTGGCTGTAATAGCCATTTGGGGCATAGCAGTTCGAATTCATTGTGGACGAGACCATGGGGTTGCAGTTCATGTTAATGGATGATAAAGGCTGTTGATATTCATATGATTCCACCATGCTTGTAGAACAAGGTATGGACGATGGAGGTATGATGTTGCAATTGTTGGAAGGGTTACTCACATTTACCATATTCAAATCGGACTGCATAGATTGTTGAGGTTGTTGATATAAGGCCACATTGAGATTATTGGTCGCTGTCACGTGCTGCAGCGAGGATAATGCATCATTGAAATCTCTATTATACGGATGCTCCCGCTCTTCCGCCTTCGCGGGGTACATGCACTGATTTTGAGTAGAACCAAATGTGCTCGAATGCTGGGCCATGATCAACTTTTCCAACTCCGGAGAACCCAGCTTCAACATATTCAGATCAGGTGATGTGAGTAGGGTATTGACACGGAGCCTTTTGGGGCTCTTTGCCCCTAGGTCCAAAGTCATAGGTCTCTTCAGCATCATGTTTTCTTCTTTACCACGGAATCGCGAGTCGTCATAGAATGTCGTGTCCATTCCTTGACATTGGGAAGAATACGACTGTAACACGCAGGACGCCGTAGCTGACCGTTCGCCTCACCGGCACTGACCGCTTTAAATACACACAAAAAGAGATAATTAACGGAAGAGCAGAACCCACAACCTCCCAGCTCTAGCGCCTGTGGCAGACTGCACGGAAAGGGCAGGCCCGTCGACACGAAGACCACAGCGGTGATTCTACTATAGTATGAGTCACCGTCAGCCTTTTCTACCACCTACAGCCTTTAGGGTTGCAGCTTTCCGAGGCGTATTCCACCTTCGCCAAGAGATAACGGCATGTATGAGGGTTCATCGCCAAGACCTTGAAACCGAAAATTCGCGTTTAAGTTTGTTCGAATGCGCACGTCTTCTTTCCTAGTTTTTTTTTTTAAAGATTCAAAGTAAAAGACAAGTAAAGAGTTTCTTTTTTTAATCGTACGCAACTGTCTTTTTTAATGATTTTTTTTTAACTTAATCCTTTTTTAAAATAAATTTCAAGCTGCGCAAATTATTCTAATGTGATGAAATAAATTCAAATAATGCCGTTGATTTAATTCATATAAATTGTCAGAGGTTATGTGAAAGCAATGTATTTCATTTACGTTAAAGCCTATAATGTTTCTAAAAATTGAATATATAGATATAAATTTTTTAACAAAATAATCACTCAATACGTGGGGAATATTAAATTCCTTACGCATTTCCCCTCAAGGATTTTTTTTTAATGATAAACAGGATGATATATGGTAGCAAAAATGTTGGAAACACCTAAGCTTTAAAAACGCGATTGTTTAAAAAAGATATATCCTTGAAGAGGAAGTAATCGAGTAATCTCTTTTAAAAGTATAATAAAAGATTTTATTATTAATTTTACTAATTCAAAAAGCATGATAATGATATTTTAAAGCATAAAAAATTAAAAATTAATATTCTGCTTGCATATATGTATTTAAAGTGCAGCAATAAGTTATAAAATACATACAATCTTTTCATCCTGAAAAATAATGAAACAGTAGTATCAAAATTTCCATTATTTCATATTCAAATTATTTTAAAACTTTGGAAAACTTTCCTCTTTGTTTACATGATTAGTTTCGCTAGTTTTTTGTTGTAACAAACGCACGATTGGAGAGGCATTATAAATAAAATTTAATGCCTACATTGAGACATGTAAAACCTTCAAACATTTTCAAGATTTTCGTACTAATAGCAAACAAATCTGAAAGCCGCAATTCAAGCCGGCAGGATTTTTATTTGATTTTATATTAATTTCTTTCTTTCTTTACTCGGATTTTATTTTCTTGTCAATATAACGACAGTCCAGGATACTGGATTTTCTTTTCAAGAGAGAGGTGCCAAAAAATAGGCTTGTTATTAATTTAAAGAAATACGTTTCCTACACTTGGAAAGCTCGGTTTTTGACTAGAAAGCATACAATTTCTAAAAGTATAAATCTTAAAATACATTTTTTTTTGTCCGTTTTATGTTTTTGAAGAAGGAATGAAGTTTTTGTAAAAAGTGATATTAACAAAAAATTGGCCACCTCTGAAATCAGTTGCAACTCTTTTCTTCTTCAGAACTGGCGATGTTTTGAAAAAGCCCGTAATTTATATTTTAACTTTATATTGGTGGAGAAAAAAAAGGGATGCAAAATTAAATTTTTCGTATTTTAATAAATCATAATTCTTGGGTAAATTTCCATGTACACTTATTCACAAATATTGTATTTTAATTATCTTTTATGAATTGCATAATGTTTTTTACAATTTAGAATCATCAGCATTTATAAAGGAAGATGAATACAGAAAATACATTTTGAATTTGTGATATATTTTTCATCTTTTCATATTATTATCAATTTCCATCTAATAAACCGTTTTTTTCTAGGGTTGGAATATCGAGAAAAACCAATTAAAAATAACAATAAAAAGTTAGCAAAAATTTTTTTGTATCAATAGCATTTTAGTCCAGTGCTCGTAAAAACAGTTTCAGTCTTAGATATTTTATAGTGCCGAAACGTAGAAAGCAACACCAATTAGATAAAACGTTTGATGAAATTTACAGCTACACATATAAGAAAAGCAGTTAAACATTAATTTTACTTAGGGCTCAACATTTAATAAAAAAAATAGTGACGAAATCTATTTTTTTTAGCCAGTAAAAATACATTTTCCTGAACTGTAAGGCTTTTGAGAATGCCTATTGTTTTGTTGGAGATCGAAGATGGAAATAAGCCTATTTTCTCCCAGCAATAATTAAAACAATGCGAAATAATATCCATTCTCACGCTTGGCTAAAGTCTTAGACTTCATGTGTTATTAACAGCATACGTGAAGTGAAGAACTATTTGACAAAACTGACACCTATATTGACACAAAAGAAAACAAAGATGTCCATCACAAGACATTTAATAAAAGGACCTTTGGTTCTCTACTTATTGTCCAGGATTGAAATGAAGCATTCTTACAGGAAAAAAGACTTTTCCAAGCGAAAAAAAAAAGGAAAAAAAAGCATATATGCCTAAATTTATAAGGAAAGTTGTTTTTATATTTACTTTTAAAAAAATGAACAAACAAGAAATACAGAGTCATAAATTCATGCATTGCAACATAAATACAGAATTTTAAAAATATTATTTTTTTAACCTTTATATCTTCTTAAAATAGATTTGTGAATATTTTTTTTTTTGACACAAGCCTTAAAGTGTTACTCTATTACGGGTGTGTATTATTTTTTGGAAATGGAATTATATCGAACAATATTTGAAACATTCTTTCTTATTCTTTAAATTTTATATTATCTACTTCTTATTTCCACCGTAAACTCGTCTCAGAAGTAGTAAAATTGTAAAAGTAATGGGTGATTTTGTTATTGGAAATGACCATTGAGTTTGCGGTACATACCCTAACCTATTGCATTTTCAGACACTATTTTTAAATGAAAACGTTGTACAAATCAAATAACTTTCAAAATTAAAATTCGATTAAGATATAGAATATTATCAATTAATGATATATTTCTAAACGTATTCGTTTTTGTATCAATGTTGTTTATTTAAAAATCTAAGTAATGATAAAATAATAGCCAGTAAAATACCGACAAAGTGCCTTCTTGATGCACTTAGAAAAAGTAATACAAAATAAAACACCTTAAATCCCAGAAGAAATGTATCATTGAGATCAAAGGCAATTTTACATTGGGAAATTTTTCTCCTAAAGTCTCAGTAATAAGGAATTTTTCTATAGAGGCTAAAAACTCAATTTCTACGTCAACAAAATTTAAAACTGTCAATCCATTCAATTTAGCATGAAGCAAATTAAAAAATGAAAATGCGATTGCCTGTTGTCGACAAAATTCCAGATTTTTGAATCGGGATTAAGAGAAGAAGATAGCACCATCCTATTGAAGAGCCTCGACATATTGAACTAAGACATACGATGCCTGTTAATTGTCCATTAGCCCACGAGTTACAAACATTTTAGTTTAATAACTTTCGCTTAATAAATTAGCTGGAGTGGCATCACCCAATGTGTTATTGTGTATTCTACAATATTTACTTTCAACTTTAACGTTAAATAGCATTGAGAAAAGGAAATAAATTCGACTAACCTTTTTCAACACCAGGCCACACAGTTTCTGCTGCATTAGTTTATGTGTTTGCCATGAATAGTTTCTTGTGTTTTCTTTTCTTTTCCACGTATTTTTCCACCTCAAATGAATATTTTGTTTTCTTTTTAATCAGAAAATCGTATATCTGAATTTCTCCCGAAGTAATCCCAATCATTCATCACAAATGTATTCTTCGTACAATTGTTCCTTCATCACAAATATCTTATTTAATTTAAAAGAATTCCGGTTGGGAGTAGGAAGCTTTATTAAGAATTTATGATACATAAAACAAAAAATACGGAGTGGATGTACATCCTGTGTTGCAGATAAAGCTGATTCTCGATGGAGGGGGGTATATTGATTGTTTTATATTTTAAAACAAATATTTATCTTCAATTCCCCCCTGCTCACTTATTGCAGAACTTGTAAGCTGTTTAAGGGGACAATGGAATGAAAACGCTAAGAATCTACAACTTTTATTAGGATTTCACAAATTTTGATAAGAATACTTAATATGCAGTTTCATCAAACACATTTTTCTTTTTATGGAAAAAAAAATATTCGCAATGTTTGAAATATAAAATTTTGCTTCCATTATTTTCGTGCCTGTTTAAATTACAGCTAACTTTATGGGAGATTGAAAATACACTTTATATGACACTACATATGAAATAAAGAATATTTTTTTAAAAAAAAATTAAATGAAAAACTACTGGTCTTTTGAAATAAGAAAAAATTTACAAATTAATTATTTCTCTGTACTCAACATCTTTAGTACCGCAAGGAAAACAAAATTAAAATTAAAAATTTATTGACGAGATATATTTAAGTCATACAATAACGAATTTCCCTGTCAACAATGGTAAGGATAAAGTCTCTTAATATAAGAAATACAAATCTTTAATATAAGATGACAGAAAATACCTATTATAGGCCATTTACAATCCGTGTCGCGGGTTTTCTCTCAACCCCGGGAGATTACTTCAATTTTAGAAATATTCAAGTCCTGTCCTTTTTATATCAAAAGGTAAGGGCTATAAGAATGTTTTTTAATACAAGATATTAGTAATTTATACATATACATAAACACACACAGTATATATTCATACAACAACATGAAATAAATAACCAGCAAAGCGGGCGTGCTAGTGCAGTGGATGTATCCTTAGGTTTTGGTTTGCTCAGTGACGCACGCAAGCGGAGGGGGGGTCCTCGGGTCTGGAGCACCCCTCCCCAAAGCCCTTGATTTTTTTTCGATTGAATATAATCCTATGTATATAGTTCGTTAAGTTTAATTAACTAGTTGTTATTAATAATTAATATTATTAATTAATGCTAATTATTTAATCAAAATTTTTACTGATTTTTGTTTCCGAAAATCAACAAAATCAAAAGAATAGTGTTGGGCAGCTTATTGGAGCATGATACGAGAATGATGGACTTTTGACCCTGGACGCCCCCTTGAAAAATTTCTGTGTGCGACTTGGGTTTGGGAAAGAGTTCCATGGATAGAAACATTTCTTGTTTTTAGATATTTTGTAACCCAGAATCAAAATAAATACATTCAACTTCTACCCCCATGTCTGTATTCCATTCGGATCTAACTGTGTCTGGGATTTCGCCAAGCACCTAGGGAATTCTTTCACGAAAAAGCGAAAAATAAAGGTCTTTCTAAAATGACATATTGCCTCCAATTTATAAAATATTTCGAGACATTTTTTTAACTCATAAATTAAATAATTAAAACAGAAAAAATATTTTCAGAAATCGAAATGAAACTCCAGAGAGACCTTCATTATCTCTTTCGAAAGCATATTCAAATCAGTGCAGGTGGGAGGAGGAAGTTAAACATAGTTATAAAATAATTAATATTATAACTATGCATATATATTTAAATTTAATGAATATTGTGTAATTACAACCATGTATAACGGCATAAGATTTCTGAATAATTTCTCGCAATGGTTGTAAGAAATCGAGTTTCAACGTTTTTTGTATAAATTTGAATCGTCATTGGTTCTGGAAAAAGGTTGCTGTACACCAAGTCATTTTACATTCTTCCTCACATGTGCTAATTATTCTAAAGGAAGATTTCATTTTTATCATTCACGAAGAAAAAGTTGAATAATCCAAGTATTTTTTTTCACAAATAATATTATGGTTACTTAGATGTTAAAAGGGAGAAACGTTTCTTGCACCTCTTTTCCATCTCACTGATATCAATTCGCTTAGAATCGCCAAACTGACGCCACCACTGATAGTTAAATTTCCCTTTTTTGTCTTTTTTACCGATATGACCACGTATTTTAAAAAAGTTTATTCACGAAAAAATCAAAGTATTAACTCATCAATATATATATGAAATGCCCTACGGCCAGTAGATTTTTTCTTGATTATTAAATATTATGTTTATGTTGTCATGGCATAAAATAATCAGCGGCGATTACATGGCGAATGCAAACCTCTCGATTTAATTCTGGCTGTGAAGGTCTCGTGCCACTATTCTAACAGATGCCACGATTGGTCAGAAACAGACAGGAGCGAGTTTCTGATACAATGCTACTATTCGATTACGATTAAAATTAACACGGTACTATTGAACCAAAAAATTAAAAGTTATGTAAAAGGATACCAGAGGGAATTATCACACACATGCATACGGTATAAATATATATATATAGGCCAATTCTCTACTAACAAGAGATAACATCCAAACAATAACATTCGACAAACACATAGACAGCAAAATCACACAATGAAGGACAAAAGAGTAATCGAGATTATAAATATAAAATGGATGCTGCAGTGTTATGAACATTACTGACTTAGGACAGCTATTATATAAAAAATAATTTATATAAAAGTGGGGTTGAACATGTTTTTGGCCACCCAAACCCTTTCCCCCTTTTTTTGTAAATAAACGGAACAAAACCAATAGGAAATAATGGATAGAAATACTAAATCCATTACAAGATAGAGTTAACTTACCTAAAATTGCACTTACAAATGAAAAGCCCGCTAAATCTGAGTGGAAACATTAATTTGTTGCCAGATTCTATACCCTAATACAGATTTAAATCAAAAGAATGGCTGAAATGTAGCACTAAAAAAAGATTAAAAGAATGGAAATAAAATTAATAAAAGTTGCATATTATAGCATAACTATAATAACACCAGAGTAAATGTGAATATAAAATAATAGAAAGAAATTTTTAATTTTAATATTAGATTATGGAGATAACTATAACAAAATATTTGTTTATAGTAAAGCTATTATCAATCTCATAATTTTAATCCTAACTATTTTGAATAGCTTTATTTATATAACTATTAATAAAATTAATTGGGTATTTCTGATTTAAGCAATATTTAGTAAAATGTTTAAAATTTTATTTATAATGTCTGTTTTTTTGACACAAGAAATTTATTACGTTGTATATAATTAATAACAATATTTCTGAATATAGAAACATGTACATTACTCTCCCAATGAGGAACTTTTATAATATTGAAATTAAAATTTCTTTTTTATCATAAATATTAGAAACTATTACATTTTCATATAATTTGACATGTATGTCAAGAAAATTTGTCATTGTTGTTATTATTTGTCTGTATTAAATTAAAAATATTGTGGATAAAAATTAATGTTAGGAAAAAAATTGGCTTGTTTGCCAAAAATGATTATATGATCTATATAACGATAAATATAAAATTTAGAATTATTAATGTAACTACTTTCAAAAAAAAATGTAAGTATAAATTGGCAAGACAGTTGCTCCAGGGCCACCTTGTGGCAATCCTTTAATCTGCTGATAATAGTTACCTTTTATGATATATAAGAGTTCTCTTTAAGTACAAACCTAAGTAGTGAATCAAATCTATCATAATTAACATTATTAAATAAATTGTCTTTTTTGTAAATTTACAAGTATATTAATCAAATCATCAATATTAATAAAAGTTAAAGAATCTTCAAAATCTAAACTATAGACTGAATAAATTTTTTATCTTTTTATTTTTCAACAAGTGATTTGCTATTTTAAGAATGGTGTGGATTTAAGATTATTTATTGTTTCATGCAATATTTCATGGAGAATTTTGCCTGTTTTGCTGATATATTATTAAAACCATTTGTAACTGTCCTAAATTTAACTGGGTCTTTATGAAATTTGGAGTAAAAAATAAAATGGAAATTTAAAATTATTATTAATTTGAATTTTTAACTTTTTTTGAAAACCAAAATACGTTATTTATTTTCTCTATCAGAAACAGAAGACTTATAAAAAACTGTATTATTATCGAAATAATTGTTGATCAATAAATTATAATAGTATTTACATATGAAGGCAAAATTTCCTGGCACTTTATCAACATAAACTATAATAAATTTATTTTGTAAATTTTTAATCTGACTTTTAATATTATTAAAAAAGATTTTATTATCTGTACCATAGTTATAGTTATTAAGCTGCTTTGTAATATATATATATATATATATATATATATATATTTATATAACTAGTGGCAAATTACTGGTGAATGTTGGCTAGCCCTAAAACTTATTTAAACCTGCAACAATCTTGGTTCCTAAGGCCAGGAGTTTCTTATTGTACTACTGTGCCTAATATTTCCTAGCTTGAATAGTTACACTTAGGTTCTATAGCTATCTGTGTATATATTTTATGGATTATATATATATACCATGAAATCTGGCGTATAGCACGCACCCATACTTTCAAGCTGCATTTTTTAGTTTTTAGGTACCGTAAAATCCGGTGTATAAAGCGCACCTTCCTTTATTACGAAGATCCTTGAAATGTTCGTATGCAATATTTTTATGTTTTATTCGAGGTATAATCCCAATCTTTGGAAAAAAAATTCTACAATTACAACCCTTTAATTTCATAAGGAATGTCTTTTATTTTAAATGAGCAGTATTTCGATATACAGTAGAACGTCGTTTATCCGAATGTTTATTATCCGGAGCCTCAAATATCCCAACCAGTTTTTTCAGAGTCTTGCAGCGAAAAAACCAAGGTGTACAGTGGTACAGCGAAAAATAAGTGATTATTTTCCACAATAAAGGTAAAATTGTGACATTTTGCACCTATTTTGCTTTTTTTTTCAAGCACGCTTCCCGCTTGTGATGATTTTCAATATTCGTATAGTGTCCGGTTTCATATACTGCATGGATCGCATTCTGTTTTCGGTTATCCGAACGGTGTTCGGTCCCAGTTGATTCGGATAAACGACGTTCTATTGTATGTAGAAAAGAAATTTTGTTATGCCCATGTCTTTATATATATATATATATATATATATATATATATATATATTTAAAGCTCTCATTTTTATACCCGGCGTATAACGCGCATCCTTAAATTTCGATCTTATTTTTTGTGTTAAAAGTGCGCGTTATACGCCGGATTTTACGGTATATTCAGCGTATAACGCGCACCTTTAATTTTACGAAGGAACCTGAATGTAATGCTCTTAGCTTTTGAAGTAATTTATTCGAGGTATTATTTCAGACTTTTGAAAAAATAGTATACTTCTAGAACAACAACTCTACTTAGGTGTAAGTCATCACAGGTGTGTCTTTCAAACAAGCGATCTATGTAGAAGTCAATTTCTTTTTAGGCTTATCTTTTTGTTTATTTTTAATGCTATCATTGTTATACCCGGCGTATAACGCTCACCCGTAAAGTTCGATCTTATTTTTGGTGTTATACGCCGGATTTTACGGTATATATATGTCGCAGGAAAATGATAAAATTAGAATTTCCACCGAATCTCTAAGGGAGATGATCCATTCACGCAAGATGTTAAAATAACGTCTCTTTGAGGTCATTTCCCTTATGTAAGTAAGTTATTTGATCAAATCCCCGCACTGTTTTAGTGAAATGATGAAATGAACAAGTCAGCCATTTTTTTTAAATATATGGGGTTGATATTTAGGGGATCGATAGTACTACCTGTATGGTTAGGAAGTACAAGGACTGACCCCCAATGCCCCCTTTTCTCTTGGGGATTTACATCATCCCAAAGGGGGATAGGATCATTGACGGGAGATGTTAAAAAAACGCTCTTGAAGGTCATTTCCATGTGAAAGAAAGGGATTTTATCAAACCCAAACTGTTTCATTGAAATGATGAAATAAACTAGTGGGGAGATTGGCAAAATGTTTCCCAGGGGGGGGAACACCGGGGGGCGATCCTTTCCCTAACCATACATTGACCCCCTAAAATAAAATATTTTTAAAAAAAAGGGCCCCTTTTCCTTTTTTATCATTTCACTAAAAACGGGGACATCAAATCCTTACTACAAAGGAAATGCCCCAAAAAGAGTTTTTTAACATCTTGGTGAAATCTTTTCCCCCAGGTCCCGATGAAAGTTCTAATTTCCATTTTCCTGCGACAAAAAACGCCCTTTATCTTATAAAATTAGCAATTTCTACTCTAAAAAATCTATGGGAACGACATACATCTCGTGAAAAATTCAATTTTAATCCTAAATTCTATTTTTTTTTTAAAGAAAAAGAATCAAGTTTTTTTTTCACTCTCTCCCTCTCTTACTGCCGTCTTCGTATTCGCGCCACCAAATGCTCACTCCACTCGTGTACAAAAGGTCAGACAGTAAAAGATGGAAAAACGCGCATGCCTGTTACTGAAACTGGGGAAAAAATTTGTTTTTAGAGTTGAATTTTCTTTCATTTTTGAAATGTTATGCCGCCAAAGAAATTCAAACATAAAATTCGTTTTCTATTCGTTATTCGTTTCTTTTTAAAACGAAGCTGAATGATGCTTTTAATTCGATCGGACAGAAACATTCAAATTCCCTTTAATTATCGGTCCAGTAAAATAAAAATGAATTACTCCTATTAACTAATTTCTAATTAAAAGACCAAAAATTTTGACTTTCCATTTTTTAAAGCGTTTACATAAAGTCTCCAGAATTAAGAAAAATAAAATTTGTAAAAAATTTTTAAAATCACCAAAAAGAGTGATTTTATGTTAGAATGGGCAACCCGGCGAATTTTGGGATCGCGCTCCCCGCATGATGTCTGCGAAGGAGCTGATTGGCTTTCCCTTTCAATCCCACGCACTCGGGTTTTTCGATAGCGGAACTCGTGACGTCACGAACCACTAAGATGTGTTCCGCCGGAACATGGGGGCGGTGTAAAGAACACGAAAAAAATAACGTGAAGAACAACAATAGCAAAAAACTTACACAAGGTGTGTCAGGAGAAAAAAGTCTTGCCTGGAGTAAAAGCAATTCATTCCCTGCTTCATTCGAATCGTGTTCGCCGCTAATCGAACTTCCGTTACCTTTTTACTCTTGTGCGGCATTCTTTTCCCAACCTTTTTTCCAA
>BMAV01002514.1:0-145566 GCA_019973955.1 Trichonephila inaurata madagascariensis | reverse complement strand
TCCCTTTTAATTAAAACCCCCCCTTTTGGTTAGGGACATTTTTAAAAAAAAAATAAATGTTATAGATGTTCTGGTAATATTTTAAATAGTGGAGAAATACTTGAAGAATTATTTTTTTACCCAAATTTTACTCATTACAAGTTTTTTTTTTGAAACTAGACTTTTCAACTATAGTTACTTTTTTATATTTAAAAGAATTATCTCCACCATTACTGCTTTGGAATGCTAAATTTAATAAAAGGATGCTCAGAAATATGTAATAAATGTAAATTTTCCTCCTGTTATCAGTAAAATATCACTAAGTATTTAGTTTAAATCAAATAATATACAGTAATACCTTCAACATACGCGATAAGTGGGACTGAATGATAACTGCGTAGTCGAATTCGCGTAAGTCTGCGTGTGATTTCGCATATAAATACATGTAAATTATTTTTATTTAGGCACAGAGACGAAAGAAAATAATAATTAAAAAAAAAGGTTTAGTAAAATTTTAACATAACACACACATAAAAAACTGTTAGCCGAATTTATCTTGATGTAGAACGTTTCATAAAATCTAACTAAGTAGTCTGCCGGCTCAAAGATTTTTTTTTATCCTGCGAAATTCTCTCGTAGTATGCTAATAATTTTTGTATTCCTTGTTCTGTTGAAAAAATATGCTCATCATTCGAGTCTATATTGTCCAAAATATTATATATTTGTAACCCTCTTTTCAATTAAACTGAGGCCTTCTGTTAAATTCCCAACCGTCATTCGATCTTCTGATTGAACTGGGTCTAAAGTTCTTTAATGTCTTGCTCTTGCTCATGCATTTCTATGAGCTCATCATATTGTCAGCTCTTGAGTGTGGGAATCCAGCAGTTCTTCAATGTCATCTCTATTAACTTCTAAATTTATTTGCTTGAGAAGATCGGCAAATTCTTCAATAAAAAAAATATATACATACCAATTTCCCCAATTTTACCAATCCCTCCCTCCAAAGACAAATCAACGAAATTTGAAAATCGCGTTCGTGGAGTTATTACTGTAAAAATTCTATATTCTCGAGATATTTATTTTTAGAAACAAATTATATCTAAGTACATAAAACTGCAATTGAAGTGATTTATCAATGCTTTTCTTTATATATTCAAATCAAGAATATATATATATATATATATGAAGCTATAAATAAGAGATATACATATGCCTATATATATATGCATAGAACAGATTTTTATCCAAATAATTAAATTAAACATAATTTTACCACAGGAGTTACGATCGATACTTCTTTTAACAATTGATATCGTGTAAGGGAATCAGTACAAAACTGTATTCTTGTGCTTATATTAAAAAAAATGCAAAACTGGAAAAATATTTTCCCCCTTTTCTATTAAAATATTTTAACTGAGTAGCAAGTGAATTTTATTTCATGATCGTAAGCAATGATACTCACAAAATATGTTTTCCTTGTGTATTTTAAAATGTTATTGATAAAATTTTCGCTAACATTTACCTGCGTCCAGTACCTCAGTGGCTTCATAAAACAGTTTTTTCCTTTGCTTCTGCAGTTTTCAATCTTCCATTTTAAAAAATCTAAACTAGCCATTTAAAAAAATGTATAAGCATTATTTTTGAAAATAATGTTAACAGCATTGCGCGATTATGGGATACCAGGTGGTTATAATTAAAGTTATACTATTCAAGGGCCTGTATAACCCGTTCTGCTTATCGGATTTGATGAAACTTGGAATATATGCTATATGGACCATGGGAAAAAGGTTTCTACAACAAAAACCAAAAAAATCAAATTTTGACCACCGTGAGGAAATGTGGTGCCCAAATAATATGTTAGAATCGTTAAATCCATTGACATCAACAACGTGTTGAAAGCGCATTATAGCGTTTTCAATAATAGCGTGAAGCAACTCACGAGGAATTTCAGCCACAAGGCTTATAATGCTAGCTTTCAAATCAGGTAAAGTCCAAATTTCTCCGCTATAAACACGGTCTTTTAGAAATCGCCCCCAACCAGAAATTACAGGGATTTAAGTCGGGTGAACGAGAAGGCCATGCATCCGAAAAATGTCTGGATATTACACGATCATCGACTAAGTTAGCCCTAAGCAGTGCTTTAACTTGACGCTCAATGGTAGGAGTTGTTCCATCTTGCATAAAGATAGTGGTTTGCAAACATTGTCGTTCCTGTAAAGCAGAAATGACTTTTTGTTGAACAATTCACTGTACCGTGGATTCGTGACAGAGCATCTTTTAAGTGTTCTTCTACCTTGTGAAGTGAGAATTTCAAAGAAAAAAGGTCCGAGGATAAACTCAGCAGTAAATCCACACCAAGCAGTCACGTAATCAGAATGCAGTGGTTGTTGATTCAGGATATTTAGAGGTGAGGTACCCCCTATGTGGCAATTTTGAATATTCACAACTCCATCTAAATAAAAGTGTGCCTCATCTGACCATAGAATTTTCCAATGCCTCACATCATCAACTTCCATTCCCGCCAAAAATCTGCAAGCAAATTCAAGGCGTGTTTTCTGATCTTGAGATTTCAGTATTTGCATCACAGGGATCTTATACTAATACCATTTCAAAATGTATCGCATAATTTTTCGTACTAACGACCATGGAATCTCCGACTCGCGTCACACTTATCGACCAATTGCTGAAGAATAAATGGAACTGGCGGCTCTTTCAACCATAGCAGTAATGACTTCTTTCACGGTTTCAGTCCCAACCGGTTTTCGTCCTCTTCCGTGCAGCACACCCAGATTCCCAGTTTCTTCAAATTTCATAATCATTTCCCTCAAACCAATCCTCGATTTGGGGCCTTTCCGCACATGCTTTAAACGACGATATTCACGCAGAGCAGCCAAGTGGTTGCTGCTGTTATGATAAAACAGTTTTACTAGTAAAGCTCGATCTTTTTTGGTAAGGGCATGACTAACGACGAAAAACGCACGCTGAATGATTCTCTGGCTATGACTACAAGTTTATGTAGAGGTTTTACGGATTTGCATAAGGAATATTTTTGATAAAAGCCACCAGGTGGTCAAAATTTGAACTAATTTTTTTTTGCGGAAACCTTTTCCCCATGGTTTATATAGTATATATTCCGAATTTCATCCAAATCCGACAACCAGAACAGGTTCTACAGGCCTCTGAATAGTGTAACTAATTATAACCACGTGGTATATTACTTTTAATATTTCATCAATGATGTTTTCTAATATACATATTTCTCATAGAAATGAATTTTCATTTTCCAGCTATTTTAGGTATAATATTATGTATATAACTTAAACTGTGTGAAGAATAAATAATTTTAAACTTTTCATATTAATATATTTTTTACATTTTTATAAAGTACGCAGAGATGCATATAAATTAAGAAATGCAATAGAATGATAAACTAATTATCAACACGGAGTTTTTGTCCTTTTTAATTACGTAAATTTACTTTCAGTAATGTAGTTTTAAAAATATTAGTATGAATTTTATAAATTAAAATTAACAATTCTTTGGGATCTGCACTTCAGCGGATCACTTATGCAGGCAAGTTTTACTTATTTTTAACTTAGGAATGAATACATACTGAGCAAAAAGCAGCAACTAGGCTAGTTCATCACAAAGATTTTGTTCAAAAGTATTTAACTAAACTGTAGCAACATGGAAAATTTAATCCTGACACAGATATTTACATCATGCATTGTTAATTTTTTCCTGCTTTCACCCAATCTCAAAATCCAATCCCACTCTCTCGAACACCTCAATACTTTTCAGACACCCTTTGAGCGAAAATAAAGACAATGCTTCTCCAATACGTACCCAAGCGGTGAAATATTTGCTTTAAATACAGCAAACCTTCTTTGTTTCAACAGAATTGCTAAAGAATAACACTCCGCTATCCGAGATCAATATATCTCTCCATAAATCAATGCTGTCTTCGCGAAGCACAAACACATCTTCCACTTTCTTTCCTCCTCTTCCATTTCTCTCAAACTAAGCGACTTTATTCCAAACTATTGTGCTTCAAAGATCCAACGATGAACTAACTAATGACTATCTCAAACTCGCAAATAGGGTGAATCTAATGAGGGGGCCCTCATCTTCATTAGTTGCTTCACTCCCTCGTCGTTCTAATGAACTTTAATTAAAAATTTCTCCCTTTAAAAGTAAACCGGTTCAATTTGCTTCCAAAGAGCTGTATTCTTTTGACGGATTTGTTTTATTAAATATTCAGCGTGTTTGGGGTTCTTTGACCTTCCTTGGGGGTCACTTCTCGGGGCGGGGCTTAATTCAAGACCCCACCCTTGTCATATAGGGCCTACGCCCTAATAAGATATTAATTGCCGTCGACCATTCGATGACAGGAGTGATTATGGGAGAACAGAGGGATAATGAAAGGGAATGGTCCATTAAAGTGATAAATTGGCACATTTTCAAACGCTGTTCTTACGTGTTGGCTTGGCGCTTAGGCGTATTCATCTCGATAAATTAAATACGAGGTTGTGTCATTCAGATAAAAAAAAGGATACTTGAGATCCATACGGATCATGTGTTTCAAAATCTTGATCTCTACTAAGCTTTTAATTACTAGTATTTGATTTTCTGAATTGGATATTTGACCGTAACAGATCTATTATGAGAGTAACATAAGGATAACATAGTAATAAATAATTGATACAAATAAACCTAATATTTTTGTATTATCAAGAAAATATTGCTGTTCGTTATGCGGATTGAATGACAATACCAATCAATGGTGCAGTTCCTTAAATTTACATATTTTTAAACTTCTCTCTGTCTAGCAGTTTATACTTCCTCTCAAAATTATCAGCAAATTGAATATTACATATAACATTACATTACTCGTCCTGTATACAAAATTCAAAGTTAGACAAAAAACACAGTTTAGAGTTCTTTTTTGAAATACAGTCGGACCTCTATATAACGAAGTCGCGAAATTCCCCCAAAAAATTCGTTACATAAATGTTCATTTTTCCATTTTTTCTTGATAAACTACATAAAACATATTTTAAATTCATAAACACTATGTATTAAAAAAAGTAATTATTCTCACCTTTTTGTAAATTGATATATATTTATTTTATATATCTTACCTACTAAAAAAATGAAGAAAGAAAAACTTCAAGGAAAGTTTCTTGATGCCCTTATCCTTTTCCGGAAGAATTAAATATTTTTTTCCAAGCTCAAGCACTTACGTTTTGACATTTTCGAGCTACAAGAAACGAAGTTACCAGTACAACTGATCAACACTACAAATAAATGGAGACTAGTTCTAGGTCACGAGGACAAGAGACAACTCCCCTGAGGGTGAAAGGAGATATCGAAAACGTTCCAGTGAACTGGATAATGTGGTTTAATGCTGTACTTCTTGGTTGAAACGCCCAGAATTCTATTGCTCTCGGCGAGTTATGCAGCTAATAAAAAGGTTTAAGATTAAGTCAAGATTTATGACCACCATAAAATGTGTTAAAAGACAGAACAACTTGAAATGTCCTGAAATACTTTAAAATCAGGGAGAAAAAAATTGTATCCCAAGAGAAAAAGTTCGTAGTATAGAAAATAGAATTCGTTATTGGGAGGTTATTCTGCGACGAAAATCGTGAAATGTTCTTAGTTGCAGGAGAAAGTTCGCGATATAGAAAAATTCGCAATATAGAGGTTCAACTGTATTCCTTAAAATTTAGAAAACATATATTTAAAAGAAAAAAAATAATCTTTCAATAAATATTTTTAGGAAAGGATAAATGAGTAGATATGAGGAAGGAATTATGGAAAACCAATCACCTTTCTAATAACTTCACTGGTTTTTCATAAAAATCAAAAACTCATCGTGAGTGCACACTATAACTATTTTTCACTTGTCGAAAAATGCTATTTAATTTGTTGTGTCAAAAAAATGTATTGAAAAGAGTTACAAATGGAGATTACCATGGAATAATCGCATAATATGGAATACATTTTTAAACTGTTGGAAAACTAATTAGACATGTAGCGCCACCACTCTACGACTCACGACACTCATTTATTACTTGTAGGTGGCACCGCCATTCTACCATGCTTCACTACATTGTAAATAGTTACCACTATTTTTATTTCAGTAGTTTGTATATATACTGATATGAATTCATTGATTCAACTGTTTTTGTTATAATAGATTTGTTGAGCAAGTAGGCCTCGGCCCTCATGGGCCATTGCGCCACTGAATAGAATAGAATTGAGTTGCGTTGAGTTTTGTATATATGATGATATGAATTCTGTAAACGAGTTCAGCTTGTCCAGGTCAGTTGCATCATTTAACTGGGTATGTGGATTAGCACACCACATAATGGTGACCCGGACGTGATTATGTGGGAGATGCTAATCCCCACAGACATTATAAAACGTAGTTATTTTTAACTATAAAAAAAAATTTTTCCTTTAAAGTAAATTTTTTAAAATGATCAAAAACTTGTCAAATAAAAAAAACATTCCATTATGACAATTCTTTTAGTGTATATTATGCGTAACATCAATGTTCAAGTTACATGTGTGCTAGCAGGTTAAAATAATTGAAAAGCTACCCGGAAAATTTCGAAAAAAAAAACCCTTTTTCTGTGGGAAAAATATGACAACAAGGGGTCAGCCTCACTGAAGCACGGGAACTTTTTGAATAAAGGGTTTACCTAGCTTTTGGCCGCTTCAAAACCCCTCGTATTCAATTTTTTATATTTGTAATTCGTTTGAAAGTGATTTTAAAAGAGAAAAGATATTTATTTTAAATTTGGGCGTTTAGAATAAGTAAACTTTTTTGGGAAAAGAAAAAATTATTTTTTTTTAATTAATTAGAATAACCTTTTTAAAATTTTTTTCCCCTTTGTAAAATGTTCATTGTAAATATTTTGCCTGTATTCAGCTCAGACCTCGTACAGAGGTCAAGAGAATTTTGAAACGCATCTTGAAGTGGTTTTATCCATGTTTTACGAAAACAAAAGGGGAGAAATTTTAAGAAAATACGCCGATAATTATTTAAAAATGGTTGTAACCTGAAAATAATCTGAATTTTTCAAAAATCATAGTTGAGCCTCTGTACAGACGTCTGAGCTTATATAAGAAAAATATTAATACAATAGAAGCATTTTTACAAAAAGAAAAATTTTGGGAATAAGATTATTCTAAGTTAATTTTGCCAAAATATTGTATTTTAAATAATTTTTTTTGCAAAGTCCAAAACAATTTTATATATGTATTCTAATCTGGACACTAAATATCATGAAAATTATACATTTATGTGTTTTTTAAAATCATGGTTCCGAACGGTCGGTTTCCCTTTAAGGTGACCAGTTTTAAATGAAAAGGAAAAGAGTGAGTGAAAATTTAAGAAAAAGTTGTAACGTAAATATATGTGTGTGAAAACATTTTATTAATTCAAAAATTGCACTAATTACGCTCGCATTCCTTTTAATTGTTTACGTAAACGAGTATTTTTCCAATTAAATAATTTTGTCAGAATATCATTTCCTAATACATTGGAAATTTTGAAGCAAAAAATTTCCTTCATACTGAACTTTAAGGTAAGTACTGCAGCTATAAAATATCAACATTCAATTTTTAATTTCTTTCAAAAAACTATTATCAACTGAAAACTTTTCAACGTTTAAGTCCAGGCAGAAACGTAAATTCCCAAATATCATAAATTATCATAAGGTCATTGAAATGGCTAAGTTTTTCCCCCAGTTTTAAAACCCAACGTTTTTTCCAATTTTCCAATTTTGGTTGGGAATTTAAATATACATTCAGTCTTCTAATTCCTTCTAACAGACAATTGTCACCGATTTTAATATCAGGTATTTCTTTCGATAAATACTCTACACAATTTTCTATATCTGCCCAATTTACTTGTAATGAAGTTGGAAAACACCATTGAAAACTGTTATTTCCCGTGATATTTGTTTCAAACCATATTTCGATATATTGGAAACATATTTAGTACATCTCTGAATAGAGATAAAAAAAATCAGTTTTAAAATATTGAAATGGAAGAAAATTAGGAGGACATTTTTCCAAGAAGAACAGAACCTGTAAAATGTGGACTGTCCTCCCCAAACGAGGACGGTTGGTCACCTTAATAATATCCATCTATGTATGTAGAAACAGAAACTAAAAATTTTTAGCAATTGCTTAAATTGACTTGAAATAAAATTAATAAAATTTGTACAATTATTTATTTCTCCACAAATTCTGCAATTGGTTTTGAAATTTGGTTGAAGCGATTTAATAAATCAATTTAATTAAACGAACGTTTTAACACTTTGTGTGTGTGTAAAGTTAAAAGAACAAAAAACATTAAGAATCCAATTTAATAAGGGTTCTTACACACACATAATATTTAACATGATTTAAAATAGCATTAGTTAGGCTAGTTAAAAGCAATAGCGAAAAAAAAATAATAAATACTTTTCAGATCTATTTGAAATATGTAATCCTCTAATGTGTATAAATAATGTATAAGGCTATGTAAAGTTATTCCTTTTTGATATAAAATGAATCTGTCACCTTATTTCTAAAGTAGTTACTCAGAAATATAAAATGTTTATGTATGTCTAATCAATATAAAAATAACGGAAAAAAATATGTTTGTATCAAGAAAAACAACTCTTACAAAAAATTCGAAGAGTTGCTTAAGAATTTTTTAATCCAATCAACCTTTTCTGCTCTTGTCAACTTCTAGACTTGATATTTGTTCTTTCTTCCAGGCTGCTTGCTATTCTGGAGCAAAGTGTTTCAATCAGACTGATAAGAGTAAGGAAGTTTCCACAGCGATTTCCGTTGTTGTGCAAAACGGAGACGAAATACAGTAAGGAATGAATATTCATTCGATTATTTTATTTTGCTTAAAGTATCTTTCATGAATTATTCATAAGCATACGCACCTTTTTTAGTTAGAAGTAGAATAGAAGTTCAGGTTTAGCATGTTGTTCAGTTATAAAATAAAACAAATGCTCACACAGAATTGGATTTGATATGAAAGGTTGTAATAAAATTATTTTCAAACATCGAATAAAACCGTTTGCCCAATTTGATTTGTTAGAACTAATTTGAATTTTCTTTACAGTCATCTTTTTCTTTCATAGTAATTTTTTTATTTATTTTTACACTTCTTTTGAAATGATAAGGCTCTTACATTTCTTAATATTACTCAATTTGCACTTTATTCTGGAATAAAGTAAGCTAATTGCGGGAAAAAAAAGATTCAGAATCCTCATAGAATTGTATTGATATGCACACACTGAAGTCCAAAATTAAGGTTACAAACATAAAAAACTAGATATTAGTGTTAAAATTAAGTTTAATGCAGGGAAATTTGGTTTACTAATGGTTATGCAATACGACAGGAAATGGTAACAAAAAATGTTGTGGTTATTGTTACTTATGCTGCATTGTCGAAAGTAACATCAGATCAAGGCCCACGAAATGCATCGTAGCAAAGGGTTAGTAGTACGCCTGTCGTTATTTGTAACTTTGAGCAGATAAAGGGTGACAGTAATATTTGGCTTTCCACCCAATTTAAAGGAAAACACCATGGGGTGGTCAGTGGCCTCCCACCTCTCTTCCCCTTCCACCAACCTCACGAGAGGAAATGTGGCTCGATGGTTATTTAGAGTACCTCCATGCCAAAAGGCACTATACATTTACAAACACCCTTCCCTTCTCCAGGATTTAAACCCAGGCCCTACGGCACAGCAGTCAGTGTCAACAGCAACTATATTGATGGGTGGCAGTAACAACAGCAAAAAAAAAATGCACTGGAGTTTATTGTAAGCTGATATTTAAGCGAATACGACATTAGAGAAAAGAAAATGTGTCATAACTCTATATCATACGTTTAATATAGATATGGCCTCATCGTACAGCTATACATGCGTCCCAACGCACTCTCATATTGTTAAGGGGACACAGTACGATTCAATTGACCAAAATCGGTCAAAAAATCAAATTTAATTTTTTTAGCCTAAATTTTTTTTTTATATTTTTTTCTATAACCTCACAAAATTTGAAAGTTCTAAACTTAAAAACGAGAATTATGATAGATTTACGTTCGTTTTTTTTCACATCCCTATGGCAAATCAAAAAATTTAAAACTGCCATATCTCAGAAAAAATAAAATAACTATTTTGTCTTCTATTTAAAATGCTAAGGTTTTTTCTTAGCGCCTAATGCTTTGAAATTGTTTTACCTATCCCCAAAGTACATGTAACAAAAGTTGGTATGCATTTTTGAATCAAAGCAATATTTATTTTTTAAAAATAATTAAACTCAGAATTTATACATTTTTTAAGGAATTTTCAATAAACATTCATAAAAAGAAGTATTGTAAGAATACCAATCACGTTAACGCAAAACCCACACCAACTTTAATTATACATAGTTTGATGTACTTGTAAATCAGATTTCATGCGTGTATGTCAATTTTTGTAGGAGGAGTAGCATTTTAAAATCACTTCAAAAATTTCAAGTTTTTTCCTTAAAAAATTACATGACTAGCTTTTTATGAAATTTTGAGCACAAAATATGTTTAACATAGTATACATACATAGGAGGCAACCAAAAAATAATTTAAAAATCCTTAAATTAAAAATGTTTGCTCGTAAATCGTACCATGTCCCCTTAATGAGTTTATTGATCTATGATTCGGCAGTAATGTTCACTCTTCCAAAATAATCGATTTTAATGCCTGGCAAGGTCCTGAAAAAGGTTGTTGACATCCAAGAGATTTTCCTACAAGCACTTTATGGAATTGAGGTCTTCAGACCCCGTTGATCATGCCATAGGCATAGGCTCTTCTTCCAGATAATCGTCGGCAAATGCAGCTTTGTGTGGATGGGAGTTCTCGTCCATATACGCGAATTTGTGTTCCATATCTCCTCGAAAAAAATGTGTGTAAACTTCAAGAGTCTCAACTTTATAATGTTTTACTGTCATTGAACTTGCAGAAAATATGAAGGGTGCACGAGTATCCAATATATCCTTCTCCATGCATGGATGCTAGTGCCTCCAAAGAGATTTATTTCCTTTATGTTTGCAGATGATTTGTGCCTTGATGTTTTGTTTAGATCTACCTCCTCGTGGTGCACCCTGGTAACGCTTCACAGACAAATGATTGGCTAGTTCCTATAATGCCTCCTAAAGAAGCTTTGCACATTTTAATTCAATACACAGAAATTCCAATAAGATCTGGTAGAATAATCTTTAACATTTTTCCATGTGGCCAAGACGTAAAGCAGCTGACGAGTTTTGTCTGGCTACTGAACACGACTGTCCCTCAAACATCTTCATTGAATTTATGTTGCACTTGCCCCTTTCTGCACGCTCTGTGATTTTTGGGAGGACATGGATGATGACCACATTCGTCAATGCCCACTACTAAACGGCTCCTCTTTGTGCGATCTTTATTGGTAAGCTAATTGGGTGTTCATAGACTTTTCTCGCCACGTTTTTATTTCCATCATTGTTTGTCTTGTCTGTTTTTGTTTTTGTTCCTATCTCCTTGTGGTGTAGTGGTCATTTGTAGCCCTGACTGTTGGAAATAAAAAAGTGTTTGCAGGATGACAATGTATCTCAGGTCTCTCCAGTGAAAACTCGTCGAGAATCCATTTGTGTGCTGTATCGCGATTCGTTGTTGAAGAGCACACGGCTCCAATCTTGATCTATGCAAGAGTGGTGTTCACAACTCCAAGATGGATGGGTCTCACGTGAACTGCGTAAAGCAGCGCTTCTCAAACTGTGGGGCGGACCCCCTAGGGGGGCGTGATAACCCTAGAAGGGGTCACAAAAGATTATTTCAAAAAATTATTAATTTTTTGAAAGTAAAACAAACAAAATACATTTATGCTGATATAATACACTTATAAATGTATGAGTATTGCACAATGAACTTTATAATTATCTTAACAATATTAAGTTAAGATCAAGTTTAATAATTACCAGTGACCGTACCACAGTTGGTCATATATAAAATTATATGCAAAAATTAACACTTATCTGGATCATTTTTTTTTGTACAGCTTATAATTAATCCCTTAACTGCAGATTAAAGGTTACGTGGTTCATTCCCTGATGCCACCGTTTTGCACGTATGCACGCATATGTAATGTATTGGGGGGAGGGAGAAAAGGAAATAAGGAAATCCACCTTGAAATAAGTAAATCCTTCTCAAACAATGTTAAGGTCATTTTACTGTATTCCAAAGTCTTCGGAATAATTTTATGGATAGTAGTGAACATATTTCGGAAAGACGTATATATACGTCCGGGGCAATTTAAGTACTGTCTGAGCGAGACGTTTATGTACGCTGGTGGCGAAGAGGTCAAAGTCGTATTGTAGCTTTAGCGTTAAAGTATCGTATTATTGAATTCAATACATCGTTATTGTATGGAGGGAGGCGCGATGAAAATGGTGATTGAATACTGGGTCGCAAGTGTTGAAAGTTTGAGAAGTACTGGCGTAAAGGGAACACACACACCTGGTTCCTCAGTGTAAATGTCCCTTTCAGCTAATTGTCTATGCATAGTTTAAGTGGTTGCTTTTGTTTCAGACTCAGGTAAACAGGGCTTGATACGACTGTCTAGCAATCCATTTCACCGTGCATTTAAAGCCACTTGGTGATCTCCCGCAGTTATAGTGACTGTTGAGTGACCTTGTCTAATCCACCTAGTGATAGCAGCCACTGTCTGAAACTGATTACATAATCTTCAAGTGCCACCATACGTGACACTTGAAAACACAGAGCTGTTTCCACCTGTGATTGTTCAAAGTCTGGACGTCCAACGACACTCTATTGTAATTCCTCGTTTAAACGATTCAACATTTTATATGGAATTTGTATAACCGGTGTTGTTTTCTTTAAAAATTGGAATCCCACATAAAAATATGGTAGTTTCATAAGACATCTACTTTTCATCTACAAATTCCACTCTTGCATTTTTTTAGAAAGATAACAATTAAATTGACACAAGAGGCATACATTGAAATCTTTTTCAAAATTATATTATATAACGTCACATTTTAAAATTATAGTGGCGGATATTTCGATTTATTGAAAAAAAAACGTGTTCCGTAAGTTTAACTTTGAACACTAGTGTATATATATATATATTTGTATATATATATATTCCCTTAAAGGTATTTAGAAAAAATTCGATTTTAAATAAATGGTTTTATGGTAAATTGAAAAATATTCAGATGCTTTTTGTTTGCATTAAGAACTAACATTCTAGGTTGTTAAATATAGGAAAGAACAATAACGCTAGTGATCAATAAATCCACAATTATGGATGATTTAATTTTTAAAATTTCCCAATAATGTGTGCTATTATTTATATTAATGTATAATATAAATTTTTGTTTTAATTATAGATTAAAAATAAATATATAAATAAACAACATTTTTTTTATGAGGAGCTGAGTTTTTACTAATAAATATGCTTATATTATAATTACAATATTTGAAAATTCCTTTTACTCATCGCTTAAAGAATGTTTTCAAAAATAAATAAATAAAATCGTGTAGATTAATTTGTATCCTGCATTTTTATATTTACTAATTAGAACCATTTCCCTTAAAATCAAAATATATTACAAAGGCTCTAAGAAACTGGAATGAAAATTTAAATTTGAGTCCTGTGCGATTAATATATAAGGATCTGACGAAATAATATTAATAAATAAAATAAACTCGTTCTAAAGGAATAAATTGCTTTAGAACTAAAACTTTTAACAGTCTGAAACTTTCACAAAATCCATTTTCTTCGGACTTTGAGACCAATTTATTTGAAGTATTACATTTTAAAATTTTTTTATTTCAATGTAACTGAAAACTTAGTTCTTTGTTCAACTACCCGCACAATGAGTTCATTCGAAACACAATTTTCTAAAGAAATTTCAATCACATACCATAAAACTACATACCGATATGCAATACTTAGTCTTGTAATAGTTTAACATTATGTTTAAATCCAAAAAAAAAAAATCAATTTAATATATTAATGTAAAATTCCGGTTTGAAAAAATTTTAGTAATGAAACCATTAAAAAATAAACGAGGTTTAAATTGTTATGGGAAAACAGTTGTGTAGTAAAAAAAAAAAAAAAAAGGAAAACAATAATATTTTAAATTTTTATTAGCTAAAATTAATTTTTGTTTCACAGAAAAGAATAAAAATATATTTGCAAGGAGCAGGATTCCAATTTTTGAAATCGATATTGAAATATATTTAATTTTCATTCTGATGGGATCTTTGATGAAATATTTCCACAACGATAAAAATTTTAGTAAATACTTTACTAGAAAGGGCAAAATCTAAAACATTTCATATAAAATAATTTTAATTAAATTTTTTAAAAGCAAATTTAAACGCAAACTAAAAAATAGCTTTTTTCATAATTAGAATATTGAGAAGCTCGAAATTAATTGAAGAACATCCGGAAATTATCCATTATAAAGCATTAAATTAACTGAAATAGAATCACTTAATTCATCTAAAAATTTCTGTAATGATCAACACACATGTTTGAGTAAAGGACTGATAATAAAGATGAATTCTTGAGTAAGTAAATATTACAGGAAAAAATTCAACTTAAAATTGTAGTAAAAATGGACATTTGAATAATTTTATTGAGAAACATATCCTGAATTGCAATGTTTAGGTTCCTTTTAGAATATATTTTCGGAATTTGTATAGTTTTATTAGAACTACAAAAAGAGTAAAACTTTGAAATTTAACATTTTTTCTCTTTGTTATGCTGACACGCATGAACAATTATATACATACGAGAACAAGTCAAAAGACTAAAGTACTTTTGCGATTTCTATTCGCTCGACAACGGATAAAGTGCAAAAAGAGGAAAATGACAACCTTCTTAAAAACGTGTCACTCGTCTTTTCTTCGTAGTCAGTGGAGTGTATGAGACCGTTCAACATGGCAGTTCCATTGCTGATTTGCCCTAAGAAAGAAAAAGGCAGTGATTCGGTTTTTGTTTACGGAAGGTGTGATACCTGCTGTAACATCTTGTAACGTCTTCGTCTCGCAGCTGCGTTTGGCGTCTTTGTGGAAAAATGATTTCCTAAATAAACAACGGGTGAAACTGAATTATTGCGTAGTACAATCTTAAATCGCCCGCCTACCTTTTGACATAGGACCTTTTGAGAGAGGAAGCAGACGCGAGGAGGAAGGAGGCTCTGAACTTTCCTGGGAGCGGTCACAGAAGGAAGCTCCCCTCTCACAAACAACTGTGTGACGGGCTCACGCGTCTTTTCTTTATTATGTCCTTTGGGTACTTTTTGGGGCCAAGATTAATGGCAACTCTTTTCCAACCAAAACCCAAGAAGTGAAACATGAAGATTAAATGCAAATTAGATAGCTTTTAAATAACAGAAGTTTTAGTAAGGGAAATGGCAATTTGGGGAATGTTATGTGAGGATTGATAAAATTTGAAAGGACGGCCAACGGAGGTTATTCCCAAGATAAACCTTGGGCAAAGGGGCATACCATTGCACTCGCGTAAAGACTCACTCCCTAGTATCGGAGTACGATTTGATTAAGGTAGGATTGATATTTAATATTAGGACTTGCATTATTATTGAAATTGAGATTAGGGGGGTTAGTTGATAGTGGTCGAGTAAGGTTTTTTTCGATATTACTTGTATTGTGTGTTTATTCATCGTAGATTCTCACATATATAATCATTATCAATCTGTTAAATTTTTAAGTTCTTTAAAGACTAAAAGAATATAAGCATGTCTGTTCCTTTTGAAAATCATACACCTCTAGCTCACGCGAAAAATCAAAGAGAAAGTCACCCGAGGGGGGCCTTTTCACAACTGTTTTGGAACTCTAATAATCTTTTAATAAGTTTAATAACATTAATGCATAGTTCTGTAAATAATACCTGTGACGTAAATAAACCCAATTTTTAAATTAATCCCTATCTCGCTGTTATTCATATCAAACGTCACACTGCTCTGAATATTTGCCATCCTTCCATTACTATACCCTAAATGATGACGACAGTAGTTGACGTTGATGGATGCCATCTTTCTTTCACAAAAAAAACATTTCTTTTTTTTTTTTTTAAAGCGCTTTATTTTTTTCTGATCCCACACTGTGCTTGCATGCGACGAATAATTTCAGCAGGTTTCACACCTTTTGCAAACAGAAGTGAATCATTACTCTCCTTTCCTCCTTGGTGCTGATCGACATTGGAGCTACCATGTTGAAAGATCTGCAACACCAACGACTACGAGGAAAGACGAGTGTACGTGGCATAAAAGTGTTGTCGACTACTCCTCATTCAGCTCTGGATACTAGCTAGCAGTGTTGCCAAACCTTTGAAAAAGAAAATGCAAAAGTCACTTTACTTTTTAAATTACACCTAAACATACTCTGATCATGTACTTGATGGCCTTCAGAGCAAATACTCATTCCTTGAGCCTTAGAATATCAAAATAAGGGGAAATAAAGAATTTACCCCCTGATTTACCTGCGCGACGGACGATGCAGTGTGAGAATCAAATAAATGCGGTTTGTCCATGGCGAAGGGGGTACAACTTCCCTTTTTGAGGAACCACTTGGGTGGAAGACGGCTAAACCTCTGCCTGTTGGTCCACAGAAGGTATTTTATTTCCCCTTTTACTACCTATTGGAAAAACCCAAAAGAGGTATTCCCGATCCCCCCCTGGGAAAAAATTTTCCTCCAGTGGATTCCATCACATGTGGGTGTGCCTGGGAACGAAGCTGTTCATGAGCTGGTTGGTAGGGGGTTTTGGGTCTCTAACCCCAGCTCCACTGTTTTTAACCCCTTCGGAAATTCATTTCTTCCCAAAAAAAAAAAGAATTTGACTTGGGGAAACCCCCCCTGCTCACCACTGGTACGCAGCTAAGAGTCCTGACCTACTATACAGGGCAGAAGTTCCAGGGCTCATCAGACGGCTTGGGCGCTTTGAAGCGGTCACCTGCGTAATATGACTTTTTTTGCAGGGGTAAAATCTTTTTTTCCTGTCCCTGCTCTCTCCTGCTTCTACTGCTCATTTTCTGGGCTGCTGGGGCATTTCCTGCGACAGTTGTATGAACAGCAAGACCTGGTGTGTGACGCATTACGCGGGAAAGGTCAAATGGACTTTGGGGTAGGGTTTCTGTTCCCAAGGATTGGGGAAAAAAACAACAACAAGAATCTACAGAGGGCGTATTTATTAATTTTATTTTGAATAAGAATATGATGTTTAAAATGTTTAAATTCACCTGACAAAATGTTTTTACTAAATATGAGATCTGTATAAAATAAAAATATGTAAAAAAATAGTTTTACTTGTTTAATAAATACTGTAATTTTATTTATAGTTTTGCTCATATGAATGCAGTATCTTAATTTTAAAATCTCTAATTTTTACATTCAATAACATAATAATAACATTTAAAATAAATAAACTTTGAAGACATCATCATTATTCGAATAATTTTCTTTGATCATTAGGTGTTTCTAGCAAAGGAGAAAAAAAAATTGCACCGTGTCAAAATTTTCATATCTTTCTTTCAATTCCATTTTTCCACATTTCAATTTTCCATTTGAGGATTTATAGTAGTGCTTTCATCTTATGTCAAATACGTGCCATAAGAATATGTGTTTCAGGCAATCGTAAATAATTAAAAGAAACATGGAAAAAAAATTTGAAGAACCTAACATTTTTCAAATTGAAAAATTCTTTTATTTTTTACATAGTTCATTTTGATACAGTTCAAGTTACAAAATTAAATTATTAAAAATGTTTTGTAGGGTTATCGGATTCTTACAATTGTTTTTGAAAATCGTTTTTATTTTTAGACATATTTTTAGAAAAAAGACGATTGTTTTCGCAAGAATCGAATGTCAGTTAATTTAAACTAGCTCAATTCAGTTCGCAATATATGTTTTGGATTATTCAAGCAATATACAGTGCAACATAATTAAATTTAAATTCTGAAAGAAATATTTATATAATTGCATTAATCTCATTTTTTTCCCAGTTTTTATAAAGAAAAAAAATTAAAATAATTTAATTTAATCTACATTGCTCATTATTTTGAAATTTTATCTATTTCCAATCAATTCTAATATTTTAAATAAAGATAATTTATGCTCATATTAATATTATAAATACAAAAAATTATTTTTCGTTAATTATTTTAATTTAATATTAATGCAATATGAATTTTTTGAGCTGAAAAAGCAAGCTTTTAGATGTATTTTCATTATTCAATTTTTAAAATATACGACATGGCCATTCGTTTCTCCATGTCGTGGTAATTTTAGTAGGTGTGGTTTGGAATGATGAAACATTTTAGAATTTTATAGACTTTTATTTAAGAATTTAACTTAGTTACTTAGATATCGAACAAACTTAAATTAAGTGAGAATAAACCAAAACACGTAGTCTTAACTAACTCAGATCGCGCAATTAGATACTTATCAATAATTATATTATATCCGCGCCTAATCCTCAAATAATATACTAGCGTTCAGAATATAATCTTCCTACCTGGTTAATTACTCAAGAATATATTTCAAATCTTTCTCCTAAGGTTGTACAATGGTATGTACCTTGGTTTAATTGACGAGGTTGTCTTGATTCTAGGTAAGCCATCGATCAACCTTTATCTTCTCTACACTCAACTTTCTTAAAATTTCCATATTGCTCACTAAACTTTCTATCCTTTTTAAAGGTTATCTTATTTGCATCTATGCTTCATTTCAAATTTTGGTTTGGGGTTGGAAAAGTTTTAACCATTAATCCGTCAAAGAACATAGAGGTTATGTTAAAGGGAAAAACCGGGGAGATGTCCAAATATATCCTTTTTTGTCTATTGATGAGTTTTCCTCCAAAGCCATGTAAATAATTTTTACAGTAGTCATGTGCGGAAGAGAATGAGAAATATTTGAAAAAACTATGTATAAAGTATTTATATTTGATTAGGGAAAAGCTATTTTGAATGAACAAAATCAGCTTCAAACAAAATGTTAAAAAACATATTTTAAAAACAATTTTTAATATAGAGATTGCTTGGCAAAAAGTACTTTCGGTTTGAAAATCCCAGTTTGATAAACCTCGAAGAAAAATATTAAAAATAACTAGCATTAAATGCAACGAGGTCTATTTTAATAAAGAAATGAGAAATGTAGAAAATGCTTAGGGGTACTTTTTCAGTTTCGTTTTTATATAATTGTAATTTAATATTAAAAAATTGTTTTCTGTATTTCTCTTCATTTATTTTTTGATTTAGTTTATTGTATATATATATATATATATATATATATATATATATATATATATATATTTTATATTATTATTATTTATGTATGTATATGTATATATGGCTTAGTAACATTTAGATTATAATTCAATAAATAATTCGTAAATTCAAAATTTAAAGTAAAATTTTATTCTCTGGCTTATTTTAAGTTTTCCAAATCCTCTTGTTAAACTTGCACATGTTAAGGAATTGAGTTTTCTTTTATCTTATTTGGAGCATCATTAATAGAGTAACTATTTGTTGTTTTTTTTTTCATGCATGTATACTCGGAAATTTATGAAAATGACTTTATTAATGAGATTTATATATTTTTCTAAAATTTCGTTTTTCTCTTGTTAATTATCTCTTAAAATTAAATACACCCAACTCTTTTTTTTACATGGTAGATATGTTCCTTAGAAAACCGTAAAAAAAATTTTAAAAAAAAATGTAAACATAGGAAAAATTAAAATGGTTTATATCTATATAAATATTTTATTAAAAACCCTTCAAAAAAAAAAGTTTTTTTGCAGGGGTTTTTTAAAATTTTCTTTAAAAATGAATTTCAATTTTTTCTTTGATTCAAATGATTTTCGTTCGTTATAAAGGGGCCCTCGTTGTTTTTTTTGTTGTTTATTTATAAAGTTTTGTTATTAGGGGCTTTTTTTTTCATTTCGGGTTATTGATATAATTCTTAATATACTGCTGAACAAAACTTAAGGTTACGTTTAAATTTTAATGCATGATCTGTGTTAGAATCATGAGTAAAAAAATGTCTCATCCTTGTAGAAAAAAAAAATTTCCAGCCCTCCTGAATTAAATCAATTCAATGAAAAGAACTTAAACCAAAATTCCTCATTTTTTTCGACTTTTTTATTATCATAGACTGTCAAAAATTCAACCAAATTGTCCTCATCCAAAGAGAAAAAAAATCCCCCAATTTTTGGGGTTTTTTATAAAAACAAAAAAAAAAATTCAATTTTTAAAAGGGTTTAAAAAAAACTTTTTTATAAAAAAGCATCAATAATGATTTATTTTTTTAAAAAAAACGAAAAATCAAAAATCTCTACTTTGTAAAAAAAATATATCGATCGTAACAAATTTAAAAAATTTTCCCTTCCCAAAAATTATTTTTTTTTCCGGGTTTGGATACGGGGAAAAAAATTGTAATTTTAAAAAAAACGAAAAAAGTTTTTAAAAAGACAAAAATGTCAAAAAATTTTTTTTTTTGTGTTTTTGGGGGTATTTTTGGAAAAAAAAACTGCATACAGGGGGAAAAATATTTGCACAATTTAAAGTTTTTTAAAAATCTTTTTAACTTGGGTTTCTATATAGAACAAAATTTTTTAAAATTTTTGTATTATTCCTTTTACAAAGGTTTTAGAAAAATTTTGGGTTAATCGACCTTTTAAAGTAGGGTAAAAACGAGGGAAGATTCCATCCAACAAATTAAAATTTAAAATTAAAAAAAAAAGCTTGTAAAAAATTTTATTAAAAAAAACCTTTTAAAATTTTTGAACCGTTTTTTTTTTAAAAAGTGAAAAAAAAAGAATAAAGTAAAAAAAAACTGGGGTAAAAATATAAAAAAAATAATGTTTTAAAAATAAATGAGTTCTTTATGATTCTCTATAATCCTACGTTGCTGTTTTATTTACATTTTGTTCACGGGATAAATAAATAATGCAGATCTCGAAATCAATACGACTTCTTTATAGCCGAATTGCTTTTCTTCAAGCCAATTTCTATCGTACTAGATTATAAATTAATCGAGCAAAATGCAGATAGAAGCAATTCTTCCGTAGTAAAGCACTTTCTAATGCTATGCTTTGTCGAATGGTCAAAGTAATTCTGTAATTCCCATTTGCAATTCAAATCACTCCATTCTTTTCTTTCAATACCCCTTCCAGCATTCAAATTCCAAGTTTGGAATGGAACAAAAAATATTCTCACCGTATTTCTTAATCGACCAATAGTGGTAGCTCCATTTTTGTCATGCAAACGACCGACAACTCTACCCCACTCAAAAATTCTTCTTTCCCACCCTTCTACTTTGTTAGGACCCCCCTTCCCTTTTCCCCAGACTGTAATTAAGCATCAGCATCGAACTTCTCTATGGCTTGTTCCTGTAGAAAGTCGACTAGGCTTTTCTTGCTATGTTTGGTGTCATTAACGGCGACGTTAAAAGGTGGCGTCTAAATCATAGCTTAACGACACTCACTTCACTTCACTCGGGTTAACTCTTCTTCCAGTTTATTAGTTCGACATCCATTCCACCATTTTTTTTCTCCTCCTTCAACTTAACAATTTAATCAGGTGGCAGGAAACTGCGAAATAAACTTTGAAGGCGTCATTATCGACTCAGCAAAGGGGTTTGGATTTTTTCCGACGTGGTTAATGACTATTATCTATCACATTTCAAGGGAAAATTTGGAATTTGTAACACAGGATGATAGTGTTTAGATACTCGTTTCTACTTGAGCTCTCCCAGATATAAAAAAAAAGTCGTGTTTGGAAAATATGAATCTTGAAATATTTGCTTAATACTCGGTAATATCCTTTTAATCTGCAGAAGTCATACTGCACAGCTTATGCTTCCTGAAGTAAAAAGAAAAATATTCCTATACTATTTTTGCTTCAACTAAATATAAATAAAAATTGCTCCGTTATTAAAAAAAAGTATGCAGTTTGTCGTCATGTTTTTCTGCGTTCTGATGTTTATAAGGTTATTTCTCTTTTTAAAATTTTTGTAACAGCAGTCTTGCATAAAGAACATATTTAAATCAGTTTGAACTATTAAGTACACATAAAGAAATATATATATATAACGAAAGCTTTAAATTATGCAATAATTTTAAAATTGAATGTCTCAACTAATATTGAAAATTTTACTCTTAACAAGTAATCTAAAAAAAAATTAAATCAATTCCTACTTTAAATGGATGAATAGAAAGTATTTTATAACGATATTTTGATTTTCTGATCAAAATCTGATCATATCTGACATCCAACTAGTGTAAATTTGAAAAAATAACTGGTAGAGTACAAATTTTCAAAATTCATCATAATTGCTTATGATGAATTCCTTTCAGTGTAGTGTGCTGTAGACAATAATTTCGATTTGAATATCAGCTGGGTAACAATTAAAGTCTTTCAGAGACATAGGAAAAGGATTTGTGAAACGATCTTCATTTTTTCTGAACTTGAAAATCATATACCTAACATTGAAAGAATCTATACCTGCATTGAAAAATTGGACCGGTACTGATCCGTAGCTCAGAGGATGGGGATCAGTGGTGCATGACACGGGGGTCCTGGGGTCTCCCCAAAGCCCTGATTTTTCCGATTGATTTATAATTCTAAGTATATAATACGTAAAATTTATTTAAGTATTTGTTATTAATGATTAATTTTATTAATTAAGGCGCTAATTATTTATTCAATAATTAGTTTTTTACTGTGTTTTGTTCCTGAAAATCAACAAAATCCAAAAAATAGCATGGTACAAGAATGGTGAACTTTCAACCCCGGTCCCCTTGAAAAATTCCTGTGTGCGCTACTGATGGGGATTATTGCTCTACACGATTAATTTCTATTGTAACTCATTTAAGTGTATTTAAAATAAGTTAAATTTTTTTTGTCTAAGATAACTGCATTTTAATAAACTTGTTGAAAAAAATGTTATTTATTACTATCTTTTAAAATTTTTTTTAAAGTTTGTATTATGTCTTCGCGTGCCACTTTTACAACTCCCCCGTGCCATGGGTCGGCCATCCCTACCCTAGGAACTAAGATTATAGGGTTAAACATATTTTTCAAGTCAGCCAGCCTTCCCCTGTATTTCCTTAAGCTATTGGGCATTAAAAAAAAGAAAATAGAGTGAAAAAATAAGCATTCGCTATTACTAAAGATAATAATCATATAATTTAGAAGACTAATACTACATACTAAAACTGAATTATCGAATCTAAATATCAAATAAGTTTGTACTAAATAATAACCTATTTACACGTAATAAAATTACCAAGTAAATATAAATCTATTTACCTAAACCAATAAATATTAACTATTTAAATAAGGATTTAAATAATATCGAAATTATATCGTGCCACGTATATATTTAAATATATAGTATAACATAATTTAGCTAAGCCAAATGCAGTATACTCACTGCCTCTCTATATATGTATGGTTGTACTGCATTTGGCTTATCTAAATTAATTTTCATCACAAATAATCTATAAAATGATTTACACACTCGAAAATCAATGAATTAATTTCAATATATTCATTGAAGGATGCTGGTAATCTTGAATAATCACTGGGCATTAATGCGGAAATAAGTCGGCTTAAGATTTCCGGATATTTGAATGCGTCATCTTATCTGGGAGTCAATGAAATGGAATTCAGCTCCATGAATCCTCACAACAGCTCGTGGATCCAGTTAAATCGAAGAGGAGAGAGATTTCAGACCTCATTACCTTCACATCCTCGTTAGCAAATGGGAAGCGTGATTTGAGGGGATGCTCATTCGGATGCTTGACATACTGTAACAATTCAGACACTTGGAAGTATGCGTATAGAAAATAAACTATATATTTATGCAACAAAAATAGCAGGAAATAATTTCATGTAAAGGAAATAATCAGGTAAGGGTCTTAACCTTAGATTCGTGAAAATATTTCAAGAGAAGTTATTATGTGTAAGAAAATTAACTAATAATCTTTACTTATCGTTAAATCCGGCATATAACGCGCACTTTTAATACAGCAAGTAATATAAATCAAATTTTTTAAGTCATGTAATTTTTAAGTTAAGTTTTTTTTTATTTAGATCAACAAAGAAAATTTTTATTTTACTACTTTTTATTAAATAGTTACAATTAATATAAATGTGTATATACATATGACAAAATCACAACATTAAGTTGGTAATTAATTTTTATTAATTATTATTAAAATATCTTATTGTCATCCAAAGCTATTGTGTATATAAATTTCAGTTCAACAGAATGCCTTAAAACGTGAGAAAAAAATCTTTTAAAGTTTTGACACAAGTCGCTAAAAATGAAACCAACGTGGCTGTATCTGTAATTCTTTAAATAATTAGTTTCAGCCAATTAATTTTAATTAATTATAATTAAATTATCGTATTTTTACCCAAAACAATAGTGTATAGAAAATTGCAGTTCAAACGAGTGCTTTAAAATGTGAGGAAAAAAACTTTACATGTTTTGACACAAGTCGCCAAAAGGGTCGCTAAATTGCCAAAAATGATGCCAACGTGGCTGTATTTAAAATTATTTGAATAATTAGTTTTAATCAATTAATTTTTATTAATTATAAATAAATTACGGTATTGTCATCCAAAATAATCATGTATATAAAATTTCAGCTCAATGGAGCGCTTTAAAATGTATTTTATGAACGATTGAAAATTCCACCAAGATAAATAAATAAATAAATATGTAGAGAGTGTGGGCTAATAGTAGGAATTGTAAAAATAATATCGAAATTTAAGGGTGGGTGTTATACGCTGGATATAAAAATGAGAGCTTTAAAAATAAAAAAAGGGATGAGCATAGAAAAAAGTTAAACTCTTTTACATAAACCGAGATACTGTTTATTTAAAAGAAAGGACATTCCTTATGAACTTAAAGGGTTGTAGTTCTCGAAGTACAATATTTTTAACACTCTTTATATAAGCTTCTCTTGTACGTAACGGTGAATCTGAACTTAATTTTTACCCACTTTAAAAGGTCAGATTAATTCGAAATTTTACTCACTTGTCTAGGGTCAATGATAATACAATAATTTAATAATTTTGTTCCATTGTCCTGATCAGGATCATCAGGAGAAGCGAATTCCAATTTTTTAGATTATCTGGCGACTAATTTCAGATCCCATTTCCAAATTTGGCGATTAAAAGATTACGTTACACAACTTAGTTGGATTAGCTATAAAATGGTGCTTTTTAGTTTTTTAAGCTATAATTTATTTACTAAAGCTTGGAATATTACCTAGAAAAATTACTGCCAAATATAATAGCCTGCAAAATGTACATTTAAGGTTTTTTTCGTCAAAAAGGTAGTGCATGTTATACGGTGAAATACCTAAAAATAGTCGCCCATCTGGTATAGTGGTTAGCGACGCTGACTGCTGTGCCGTAGGGACTGGGTTCGAATCCCGGAGAAGACATGGATGTTTGTTAATGTATAGTGCCTTCGCGGCATGGGGGTACTTTAAATAACCGTCGAGCCGCAAGTCCTCTCGTGAGGTTGGTGGAAGGGGAAGAGAGGTGGGATGCCCCTGACCATCCCTCAATGTGTTCTCCCTCTAAATTGGGGTGAAACCGAGTTAAATCGTTCTGTCACCTATATGGTGCTCAAAGCTCTACGGCTAACGACAGGCGTCACTTAGCCTTGATCTGTCCTTTGCCGATCAGGTGGCATTAATAACAGCAACAATACACCTAAAAATTGCAGCTTGAAAGTATAGGTGCGCATTATACTCCAGATTTTACGGTAATTTATTATTATTATTTTTTTTTTCATTTTCTTCTGCTATAAATGACTGAATTAAATTTATTGAAGTATTAGTTTCATCACGAATATATAATCACAGTTTCATGCTTTTATTGAAACACCTTTTCTCATCATTGGAATATTTTTAAGAAATCAAACTTTATTTTAAATTTGGTCCACTTGATTTGTGCATTATTACTCTTCTTAAGTTCCTTTCTTCTTACTCATTTTTATTCAACTTAAAAAGATATTTTTGAATTAGCATTTCATAAATTTAAAGAGGTTATAATTTTCAAATAATGAGTTGGTTTTCTTAATTTTACTACATATTACAGTAGTATGTGAATATTTCTTGCTTCATAGACAGGCGCATTATTTTTAAAAGAAATGTGACCTTCCCCAATGGCAAATTGATCCGAGAATAATGGAAAATATCTTTTTTAAGTTACCTGATACGTTACTGTTATCAAATGAATTACTAAAAAAATTAAGGTATCCAACTACGTTCGAACAGTAATTTTAAAAAGGCGAATAAATGGATAATTGTCATGATCTTTAGTGTCTTTTAGATTAGAATACATGAATAAAATTGTTTTAAGACTTTTGGCAAAAAAAAAGTATTTAAATACAATATTCCGGCAAAAAATTAACTTAGAATAACCTTTTATCAAAATGTTTTCCTTTTGTGAAAAAATGCTTCTACTATAATAATAGTTTGCCTGTATGTAGCTCAGACCTCTGTACAGAGGCTCAACTATGATATTTGAAAAATTCACATTATTTTCAGAGTTACAACCGTTTGAAATAATTTTTGGGTTTTTCTTAAAATTTCTCCCCTTTGTTGTCCTAAAACATGGATAAACCCACTTGTAAGTTATATATTTCAAAGATTCTAGTTGAGCCTCTATACAGAGGTCTGAGCTATACACAGGCGAAATATTATAGTAGCAGCATATTTCACAAAAGGAGAACATTTTGAAAATGGGTCATTCTATGTTCATTTTTTGTCAAAATATTGCACTTAAATAATTTTTTACTGTAATATTATTCTTAAAACAATTTATATAAATTTTATAATATAATTGACACTAAATATCACAAATATTATCCATTTATGCACTTTTGCAAAATAACAGTTCCGAACTGTGTGGATACCTTAATATTTAAATAATTATATTGTGTTTTTAGCACTTGAATATATCTTTTAATTAGTGATTTATAGTTTTTTTAAGAAATATTTGTTGAGAAATTTTTTCTCCTACGAATAATTGAATTTTATGGGATTTTTCCCTAATTTAAATTATAAGTAGTGCTCGAAAACCAAATATTGCAATACCATCAATGCTATTAAACCGATCCAATGTAAAAATAAAACTAAGTATTAATAAAACTTTTTTTTAAAAAAAATTCTTGTCGGATATATATTGACATGAAATAAAATTAATTATCAATCTTTTTTCTTCCTTGAAAAGCTTTTCAAACGCAGAATATGCTTCTTAAGAAATATTATCAGTATAATAATTGATCCTCTTACAGCACATAAACTCATTTCAGCTACTTTAACTGATTTTCTAAAAAATATTAAGATTTATATTAGGCTTTTTTTTTAAAATTTTTTTAAAGCTTTTAAAAAATTTTTACCCTTTTTTTCCCAGCGATAAGTATTTTTATCCATCTTTTATCAATTTCAGCATGGTAATTTTCCAATTGTTCTAATTTATTAGAATTTAAATATGCATTCAGTGTTCTAATTCCTTCAAACAGACCATTGTCATCGATTTTAATATCAAGCATTTCTTTCGATAAAAACACGAACAATTTTCGATATCTGCCCAATTTACTTGGGATAAAGTCCAAAAATACCATTAAAAACTGTTATTTCCTGTGACATTTGTTTCGGACCATTCTTCGACATATTTGAAATATGTTTGGTTTGTCTCTGAATACAGAGATTAAGAAATCAGTATTAAAAATTGAAAAAGGACAAGAGAACACTTTTCGAGAAAGGACAGAACCTATAAAAGGAAGACTGTCCTCCCTAAAGAGAGGATGGTTGGTCACCTTACAATTACCATAAGTAATTGTAAAAAAAGTTTGCCATTCCCCAAAAAAGAGGAGGATATATGACAAATACGTTTTAATTGCCATGAAGACTGTCATGTACGAGGATACTGACTAGCTCTCATTGGTAACAAGTAAACAGTTTTCCCAGAATTATAGATTTCGTGTGCCCAATGTGACCAATCCGGGTTAAGGGCTACTATCAACACTACAAAACATATATTCTTTATAAATATTGGCAGGAAAAAAGATTTACCCATTACTAAATTTAAACATTTTTTCTTTTTGTATAAACAAGTTATGCATTGAATTTATTCTCACAAGCAAAATATATTTATCTGAATTAAAAGCAGCGTTGCAGCTTGATAGTTGAATGAATACCTCTCGACAACTAGAGTTCTCCCTTGAATCCTTCCTGCCGAACTCATTCTTAATTCATGAACTTTGCTTTTTGTATCCGGAGATTAGTGTTAGCTCAAAGTATCCGAGTTCTGTCAGGAGATTTGTAAGATATATTTTTACAAGGTGGTTATATGAAGTATTTTCTTGTTCATATGATGACTGTTCTTGTTAAGATTTAGGTCTAACATTTAGATATTCGAAGAACATAAATTCGCAAAACGAAGATTTAAGTTGCTCACCTGATCTGAATTATTTTGAATTTAGAAATGTTAAAACCAACACAGTTTAAATTTAACTCAAAAAGAAATGATGTGGTTAGCATCAAGTATAAAGAAAAATAATCTATTATTTCATTACTCTTGAAATAAGTTTAAAAAAATGCCCATTATTGATTACGTAATTTTAAAAAGTCACAGTCATTAATTTTTAAAAAAAGATTTATGTACAATAATTAATATTTTTCATAAAATATTTTTATATTAAACTGTGTGAGAAGTCACACATTTGAATTACTTCAATAAGATGCAATTAATATTCATAAAATTAAAAAAGGAATAAAATAAAGGCCTGGATAATAGATCTCTACGAGAAACACGAATTAAAATAATAAAAAATTTGAATTTGAAAGGAAGCCTGTACGAGTATACAACTTTATTATGATTTCTTATGGAATAAAAAGTGAACTAGGTTTACAATTCCAAAATTGTTATATTATTGTTAATAATTACAATTGCTTATTCTTTATTGCTAAACTTCATGCACTTTTCTAAAGCAGTTTTGTTTCGTAATTTCATCATGCCTTCTTGAAACTGGTAAAATTCTTAAAAAGTTTAGCATTAAATTTTTAAAAGCAAATTTTGATTGATTATAATTGAAAGTGTAACTATAGCTGTTTGGATAAAAATTATTTAAGGTTAACTTATTTATTATTTTAGGGGACATATATTTCTAACAATAATTAGAAAGTGTTCGAGATTTCAACTAAATAAGTTTCAAGCTTGATAGATATTTTTTTTTTTCATTACCTATTATGATGAATTCAGAAAACCATTTCCAAAACATGAAAATAATTTGCTAGGAAACAAATTCGTATCCGTCTGTAATATTTTTAGGCATAATTCTATTACTGGTATTGAATTTCATATCACTAAAAATTTCTCTCTCTTTTATACATTCTCTCTTTACATTTTTACAACTACACTTATCTGATTTGTTGAATCGACCCACTTTCTTCCACAGAAAAACACGAAATATTTTTTAAAATAAGATTTATGAATCTGTAAGAGGAATAGAAGAGAAAACTGGAAAGAATTGTGAAGATTATATTAGAGTTAAAAAGTTTTTTGATTAGGAATGTATGCTTATGAAAGATATTGTTACAGTAGATAGTAACCGCATAAAAAGAAACCAGACAAAAAATATTCGAAAATATTTCATAAATACTTACATATAACAAACAACTTTGTCGATATACAACAGACAATTTTTTTTAATGTGGTGGAGAGGGACCGCATATTTTTTAAATATTCCCTGTATTAATTATTAAAACAATATTAATTATTGCACTTTAGATACCGTTGCTTCCTGTGATAAGCAATGTTGTTTAATTTTTGGAACCTTGATAGTTAATTAATATTATAATTTGTTTGTGTTTCAGGATCATGATTGACATAGAGGAAACGAATGATAACTATACTACGCGACTTGTAGTTCTGAGCAAGCAGGAATCGTCGCTGAAATGCGATTTTGAAAACCAGAAAATTGTTATGACCTCAGAAGCAAAGAATGTTACTTTAGAAGATGCAATTCTACACCCAGGAGAAATAAACTTGTTTGGTAAGTGAACTTGTGGTGTTGAGGAATATTATATTTGATAACTGATTTATCTCTTCCCCCCTGCATAATGCCTTCTGCTATGTGTTATTTCTATAACTTTTGTATTAAAAAAGAAGCCTCTTGTTATAAGATTGCAAAGAAAAAAACTATTAAATCTAATAAAGGATGGTCAGTTATGAGTACTATAATAAAAATTAATATTTGATGTAGTAGCTATTTTGATGCATTTTTGAAACAAGAAGGAACTTTATAAATGTCATATAAATGTTTCTCATAATATTAAAATAAAAACCAGAATCTGTTTTTCCAAACAGCATGCTTGCAATAGTGCACACAGACCTCTTTTATTGGGGCCTTGCATTCTAAAAACATGGGGACTAAAGCTCCAACGGGAAATCTCTACGGTAAAAAACAAAATTCTGTTATTTTGGGAGTCGAGCTCCTTAATTCAACCCTTGTAAACGTCACTGCATGCTTGATTCATCCATCAAAGCAAAACGGTTTAACGAAAGCTTTCTCCATAAATTTACCTAGTATGAAGATTTTATCGATATTTTAGATGAGTTTACAGGTAAATATTTTTGTTATGTAAATGTCACAAAGAACTTTCATTAATTTGTGTAAAACATGTAATATTCATGGGATAAAAAGTGTTCGAATACAAAACTTCTAACTCATAAAGCTAAAGAAATTAAGATGAGATTGTTGTATTCAGAAAACAACCTTTTGTCATGTACCGATGAGTTGTTTTATTTGGAAATAAAACGAAAAACTTCATATTGATCCAAAGAAGCTTAGATAATACCAAACTTCCAGAATCATGGCTTCCCAAAATAAAAATTTATTATACTTGTTAGATATTTTGCTACTAATCCTGTGTGTATTTTAAATCGATTTTAACAGAAAATTTAAGTAAGAGAATGTTGAATTATAGATTAATTGTTTTATTGAAGCCACAAATAAAAACAAAATAAAAGTAACAGCGACGGACTTCAAAATATTGAATGAAAAAAACCCCACCCCGGCGGCAACCATTTCTAAACTTCCATTTCCCAAAATAAAGGTTTTGGCCGGGGGATATAATGTGATCCCCCACACACAATTGTTAAAAATGAAATTTCGACTAGCAAAAAAACTCAATCTGAATTTTGACATGCCCACCATTCGGTTTTTAATAGAATAGAAAATAATTGCTCCCTTTCCCAAATTTGAAGCTAAATCACGAATAGTTGCTTTTATTTCAATTCCTGCTATTAGTTCACTCTGTCCCTATATATATATATATATATATATATATATATATATATATATAGTTATATATTATGTGTGTGTGTGTGTGTGTGTGTGTGTGTGTGTGTGTGTGTGTGTAAGGATATTTAAATTAGATTAAAAATTAAATTCCCTATCTAGCACTTAACTCATATTTTTCATTTCATCTTCAAGTATCAAACTAATCACCGATTTATTTCTTCCGAAAATATGGCCTAGCCAATAAACATGTGTAATTCTAGATCGTTATATTTAATAGCCCTATATGTCAGCATTAACTTTCAAGTATAATAAAAAATCCGCGATACTTACCCAATCGGTGTTTTAAGTGCTAACTCACTTAAAACACACCGTGGCGTGTTTTTCCCTCCCTGCTCTTAGCATCAGAAGAGATGGTCTAATTCCAGAATAAAGACCTTTTTTAAAACTAAGTCTGATTCTGGCACAAAACGTCATATATATATATATATATATATATATATATATATATATATATATCTTGTTCAAATTTTCAATTATTAATGACATACTTTCTATTCTTCCGGTCAATTTCAGATACATTTTTTTAAGCTTGTAGTGCCTGACACTTGATGTTAAAACAGTTTTTTCAAATATTAATTCATTAATTAAATTAAAAAAGGAATAAATAGTAAAAAACGAAAATAATAATCCAACAGCATATATAGAAAGGAAAATTGTTCGTTATGTCCCTGTAGCCCAATGGATAGGGCGTTGGACTTTAATCCAAAGGTCGTGGGTTGGGGGTAAGCCACCTGGGATGGTCTAATTTCAGAGAATGTGATTTCTTTTTTACTTATATTTTATTAGAATAATTAAATTTAATGAATGAATAAATAGTAACAAAGAAAAAAAAATAGTTCAACATTCTGTATAGGAAGAAAAAGGGAACATTGCAAGGAAAATAGCTTTCTATTTTGTCACTTAATAGTGTGATTCTACCATATGTATATACATATTTATATTAATTGTAACTATTTAATAAAAAGTAAATAAAATAAAATTTTTCTTTGTTAACCTAAGTAGAAATTGACGAATTTTTATATATATATTACTTGTTAAAAGTTTGTTTAAAAGTTTATAGATATCATGAACATCTATAGTTTATATACTCAGGGTGTTGCTGACTTCAACCGACAAATTCAAAATGGGAGATAGGTAAAAAGCAGCATGGGATCACAAGTCAACATAGAATATGGGGTCGCAAACCACATTTAGTAAATATAAATCGCGATTATAGTAGCCGTTGGAAGGACGATGAGCCAGACGAAAAGAAGTGTCAAACGAATGTGAGGATATACATATACTGTTCGAATGCTCAAAGGTGCAAAATTCCTTGCTCTCCTACAACTCGTCCTCTCGGAGTTGCTGCAGGAAATATCGGCTACTGCGCACCAAAACGTGTGGCTCCTACACGATGATGCAACCGCATATTTTTCAATTCCAGTGAGTAACCTCCTTAACGCTGCATATTCCTGGAGGTGGATTAGACGCGACGGACCTATTGTTTTGCTTCCACCTACCCCGAACTTCATAATTATGGACACATTTAACTAATAATATTATATTAATGGACATTTCATTCTCAAACTCTTATAAGTTATTTTCGCTATTTTTTTAAAGTAATAATTTAAGTTTATTATTATTATTATTATTATTATCTGTAATGTAATATTTAGTGTATTATATGAATTAAAAATCAAAAACTGGCAGTAGTCTATTTTAATAAGCAGATAAATATTTATAAGAAAAATACCAATATCATAAAAAAAATTCTTAAGGTATCCGACTATGTTCGGAACCGTGATTTTAAAAAAGTGCATAAATGGATAATTTTCATGATATTTAGTGTCACTTAGAATAGAATACATGTAATAAAATAAAGACATTTTGACAAAAAAAATTATTTAAATACAGTATTTCGGCAAAAAATTAACTTAGAATAACCTTTTTTTCAAAAAATGTTCTTATTTTATGAAAAATGCTTCTATTATAATAATATTTTGCCTGTTTACAGCTCAGACCTCTGTACAGAGGCTCAGGTATGAATTTTGAAAAATTCACATTATTTTCAGAGTTACAACCATTTGAAATAATTATCGGCATATTTTCTTAAAATTTCTCCCTTCTGTTTTCGTAAAACATGGATAAACCGACTTCCGAGTTATGCATTTCAAAAATTCTAGTTGAGCCTCTGTACAGTGGTCTGAGCTGAATACAGGCAAAATATTAATACAATAGAAGCATTTTTTACAAAAAGAGAACATTTTGAAAGTTGGTCATTCTATATGTTCATTTTTTGTCAAAATATTGTACTTATAAATAACTTTTTTTATTGTAATACTATTCTTAAAACAATTTTATATACATTTTCTAATCTAAGTGACACTAAATATGATAAATATTATCCATTTATACGCTTTTGCAAAATCACGGTTTCGAACGTAGTCGGATATCTTAATTCGTAGTAAACAAGTAACAAAATTACAACAATAAAATCAATGTTTTTCGTAGTAAAGAGCAATATGTATTCCAGACACACAATCATCATTCTAAGAACATCCATAATCATTTCTAATAATTCTCATGTTTATAAAAATTTTGTGAACAATTTTAATATTACAGAAGGAAACACGTTTAGAATTTCAGTGGATTAATGAAAAGAGCTTCAAATGTACCCATATTTTTTTAAATCGTAACTCGATGAATTTAAAATAAAAAGGAACTAAGTTTCAGACAGACGTTTTAATCTCGTTAAACAAGCAAGCTACAGACAGGATTATTGCTTTGTTTCTATTTTTCATTCTTCAATTACGAGGAAGTTGAAAGCTGTTTCTGGGGAAAACAATTTATTTATTTAATAGGAGAATATCAAGCAAAAGTATATAAAAATGTAACAATAAATTTATTTGTTTGAAGTAGTTGAATTTGGAAGTAAATTTCCTTTCAATTAATTATGATTTTGTTAATAATTATTATTTCTGTAATTTGTGATGATTCTTCAACTACTACTCTTTTTTCATTTTTCAGTTCTGAAGAACATAAGTTTGATGTTTCTTAATACAATTTGAGTTTTCTTTTAATTTAAGGTGCCCTACGAATTTCAAAAATACTAAAAATAAACTCTCTTTGCGTTTTCTTGTGGCTCATCTCAATGATAAGCTTGCCAGCAAATTTCAGCTCTGATAACAAATTAATTTTCAAGATATTTAAAGTTTCCTAATCTTAGGTTTTGGTTTCATTTATAAAACCTTTTTTTCACTTTTATATGGAATTGATGAAAAATATTTTTGTGTACAATCAATCTTTCAGCATGAAAGGGTTATTAACTTCAATTTTCATTACTAAAATCATTTTTGCTTGATTATGTTCTGAGCTTTATGAGTTCTCATGTTTACTTAATTAAGATTGATCTTAAGGCCAATTTTCGTTTTAAAAATGGTTTGTATAACTAAGAAGATTTATCTTAAATTTCATCCTGTCGAGAATATTCCATGGCCAAGAAGTTCTTGGGTTGCTATGAGGAAGAATATTCCAAAGAGATGGAATATTACTGAAAATGATTATTTGAATATCAGCCAGCTGATACTGCAATGAGACTTACGAATACAAGTATTTCGAATTCAAGTATTGCAGATAAAACTGAATACTTCCATGATGTACCAAAGAACATTATAATAAACATTTTGTAGTACTATATTTTAGTATTTCAAAGTTGCACAACAAAAACTCAAAGTATGCTAAGCTGCTGCAGTTTAAAACTGAAAAAAAAAATTATAAGAACAAACATATATGGTTAGTTTTAGCTTAGTATCCTTATTATTTTATACATAAATGCTTCGTGTTTCAAGACTTTTGTGAAGTTATTGTGTTAAAATTAGTCTGAATAACCTGTCGTTGTACCAAATGCTATCAAAATTATACAAAAATATATTTTGTATTAAAAAAATATTTTCCTCCATATTTAATCAAAGTAGTGTTTCAATGTAGAACTTAACTTGAAAAATAACATATTAAAAATTAGAGCTTTACAGGCATTATTATATTTTCTTTTATGACTTTACAGACGTACAAACGTTAAATATGTTTTTTCCAGACTTAATTTTGTATACATAAGTGTTTTCTAATCTATTAAAGTGTCTTTTTTTTGTTCAAGACAGAGTCTTAAAACTTTTTGTATATACTTTAAACGTATGTTCTATAAAAATTTATAGACTTAGGTTTGAGATCCTTAGTTATTTTTAAAAACATTCAAAAGTAATATTTAAAAAAATTTGTTTTTTTCCAGGTTTAGCTAGAAAAATAATTATTAAAAACGACAAGGAAACAGGTTTTGAAATCCATACTAACTTTTAGTTCGCAATAATCTAAGAAACATAAATCACTTAAAATTGCTAAAAAGTTTTAAGAACTGAGCATTTTGTTATAATTTGAAAAACTTCAAAAACTCTTAATTTTTTAAAATTGTAAAATATTAACTAATCAAACTGACTTTTTAGTTTCAGAATCAACTTAGCAACAGGATTTGAATATAAAACATAAATTATTTTTACTGTTTCTGTCTGTAAAAAAATTTTTTTTAAAAAGGAACTGTGTATAATCTTAAATCTAAAATATAAGCTTTTGTTTTCTGATCTTTTTGGAATCATGAATGTAATATTAATTATATAGAAATTCAAACTTCATCTTTAGAGCTAGACAAGTACATCGATTTTATTGCCAAAGATAACGAATACTTCTCTAAAATCCTATTTTGGCAATAAACTCTGTGAAAATATTTCTCAATATTTTTCATAGATCTAAAACCTCACAATTTATCAGAAATTGAAGGACAAATGACACTATAAAATTATTCGTTAAATTTTACATTCAAATCAATGTAGTCTAGGATTGAAGGGTTTGAAGAAGAAAATATATATAATTTTTCTTTTGATTAGCATTTAATTCATGAATAATCGGTAACTTTAAGGCATATTTTCTTATGTTTTAATATAAAGAGAAAAAATACTTCGGCAATTATAATTCTTTATCAAATTACAGAATATTTTTCAACTCTAATATTTCTTAAGAATTAAAGAGCTATTCAATTCCTACTATTAGTTCACTCTCTTCCTAAATAAGTATATATATATCTTGTTCAAATTTTCAATCGTTAATAAAATACTCAATCAAGTTCCATCCATTCAAGTTCAAATACATTTTTTTAAACTTGCAATGGATGATACTTGATGATAATACAGCTTTTTCAAATACTATTTCACTAATTATTTTAAAAAAATGAATAAATAGTAACAAAAAAATAATAGTTCAACAGCTTATACAGAAAGTAAAATTGCTCGCTGTGTCCCTGTGGAGCAATGGATAGCGCGTTGGACTTCTAATCCAATGGTCGTGGTTTTGAATCCCATCTGGGTGGGCCTAATTTTTGAAAATGAGCTTTCTTTTTTATTATACTGTTTTATTAGAATACTTAAATTTAATTAATGAATAAAAAGAAATAAACAAAAAAGAAAACAGTCCAACACCATATATAGAAAAGAAAATGAAAAATTTCAAGGAAAATCGCTTTCTATTTTATCACTTAATATTTTGATTTTGTCACAAATGTATATACATATTTATAAACACGTGCATATACATAAAAATTTCTTTGTTGGCCTGGTTAGGAATTGAATTAACATTTTTTATATTACTTGTTTTCTCTGTTACAGAAAAGAAATATCTTTCATAACAGTACATTTAATAATGTATTTAAACTCCCTGGACTTGAGTATACTTCAGTTGGTATTTTTAATATTAAACATGTGCTTCATATATTTGAATATTCTTTTATTTCTTGAATTCTCATGATAATGTATAAAGGATTAAAAAAAAATATTCTCTCATTTAAATGAAAACTTACTCAATGAAAACTTAATTACGAATATTAGTTTATCGATTTTTTCAACATATTAACCCTTAACTTCGCAATTTTTTAAATTTCCATGAAAAAATTATATCAGCTAGTTCTCAAGTAATAATAAAAGGGAAAAATATGAAAAAAATTAAGCAGTTTTAAATTGAATTTCGGTCATTTTTTTGTTTGTTGCAGTAGTGAAATTTGTGCAGTAGAGCTGTAAATTACAAAACTTGTTTTTATATGAGGATTTTATTATTCATTATAAAATGTTTAAATTTCTTACCTGGTAGTTTATTTCATCAATAAACAAGAGGAAGCATAAAATGTAATGGATTCTTTTGATAGCAAAAACACAGTTCTTGAGGCATCAGAGATTTTTATAATTGTAGTGATTTCTTGAAAAAATGTACTTTCTTTTAGTGACAAAATTAGCATGTATTTCGTTGCAGTAATCTTTTTTTCCCCTCAGATAAGTGATTTGTAGGTAATTAAAAAATATTGAGTCTGTTAAATTAAAATAAATCATATGTTGTAGAAATGCAACAGTGCGAAGTTAAGGGTTAAACAATAACTTTAATGATAATTTGTTCTCTAAATTTTTATACTTCAATTGAAGTTTTAAAACTTTTTATAGTAATAGTGTTCCTGATGTGTAATTTTTGCTTTTAAATTAATTTTCTTTGCTTTTAAATGAATATAACATAGTTCGACTCTCACTAAGAGTTACTTTCATGCGATGAATTTTGTAAATCAAATTAATTTTAAATTAAAAAATACGTTTTATGTAAAAATTTATTATAATTTTTATGAAGTATTATTTTTAGTAGAAATCTTGAGTAAGACCATTCACATATAAAATACAATAGAAAAATAATGCTTTATAAATTAAACGAAGTTAATTGTAAGTTTAATTTTTAGTGAAAGTTACTCGAGATGATGGGTGCGATATAGTCTGGACCCTACAAATTAAAGTTCAAGAACATGAATGCATGAAAAATAAAGACCAAACACTTTGCTCTGGCAAGGGATTCTGTGACAATTTTTCAAACACGGTAAGTGAACGTTTATATTTTTTATTTTTTCGATATAAAAACACAAGTATTTGAGAAAGTAATAAATTTATAGTCTGAGTCCTTAGACTTCCTATAAAATGTTTATTGGGAGTAGAAAATTATAGTAATTGCATCATTTTTAGAAAAATTTGATACGAATGACAAAAATTTCTTTAAGAATAAGAAACTACTTTTTTTTGTATGTTTTTAATTTTCATAATATTTACATTGTTAGATGCCGAAAACAGTTTCCAGTGTTTGTTTTTAAATTACTTTTTTAAAATTTTCTGACCTAATATATAGGCTGTAACTTATAAGTGTAAGAACAGTAGCTTGCATAATATGAGCAAAATTTATTTTACTATGACATAATATTCAAGAAAAATTTCATAAAAGTAATACTTTTAATTACAGAGTTTGGCTACCCAAAGAAACAAAAAGCTTTTTTTTTGCTTCATCAATAAACCTCAGTATTCTTCATATTTTGGAATTTGATATACTGCGAATATATATAACTGTGATGTAAATTATTTGAATACATAATACTTTTCAATCTATTTTATGCTGATAAAAAAAAAGTTGTTCGAATAATATTTACTAACAATAACTGTTTCAAAAGAATTTTGTATGTGAGTAACATATTAAAATTTAGGGAAACTTTAACGTGTGAATAGGTGAAATATATTGTCAAAGCGTACACTATAATTTTTAAGTAATTATTTGCTGTATAAATGATAAAGATTTTGTAAATGTTTTTCATTCAAAGAAAAAACAATTTTACTGGAGTATTAGAGTTAATATTTGGTAAAAATTTAAATTCATTTTCATGTATCATACCTCATCTAAAAAGTAAAAACAGGCATAACTAATGAAAGTTACTTAAAAAGGAAAAACAACTAATAAAATATTTAAGACACACTACGCTATAATAAAAGTTCTGATGCATTTTTGCTCAACGTGCGTACTGCTTTGAAGTTGTAAGCATAAATTTTAAAAACGTTTAGAGTTAAATTCTGTAAGTTAATAAGCAGTTAACTATTAAATACCAATAAATTAGTTATTACTCATTTTACTTCCAATAAAATTAATTGATAATTTATTTTGTGCGTGCACAAAAGAAACTCACATTTTGGACTTTTCATTATGAAGCTTTGTGTATTTACATTAATGGTAATCATTATTAATCCGAACTGTTATCTCCTTCATTAAAGTTCATTAAAATACATCAGGTTTTTATACACGAACGAAAATAAGCATGGATCTTTATCAAAAACAACCAAACAAAACTAAAAATTCTTTCTAAAATTTGCCGATATCTATCAGTAATAAATGTACAATATCGATAGTAAAAAATTGTAAAAACGTGTCGTTAAACTGACGGAAACAGTAAAAATCTTTTTCTCTCTCGTAAATCAAAATCTATATGCATTTATTGCAAAGTTTATGTTCTTTGCATCCAAATAATGACGCAAACACTGTATTTCGGTCTATCAATATTTTATAGTCCCATTTCCTCGTTATACCGTCACGATTGTCAATACATTGTGATAAAAATAACCTATCCGCCCTACTGCGATCGAATCTTGTTAAGAAAGTTTATGTACCTTCTTTGTGGGAGAGTATGTCATAGATCGGACAACATGACAGCTAATCAGATAACCTTTTGTTGGGAGCTGTGTAATCAGTCATAATACAATGATGCTTTTGTCAAACTGTATGATGGACATTTAATAAAGAGTTTAGATGGAATTTTGTACGTATAAAAATATTAGATAGATTTGAACAGTGGAGTTCTAACTTGGTTCGAATTTTTTATTGAAGTATACAGAGAGAAAGATGGGAAATTATAGCAGTTATTGATAGAGATTTATTGGTTTTAAAATCAATAAGTAACTTCTTGTTATGGAAAAGAATATGCTATCTTCTAATATATCTATCTAGATATATTTGGAATCTTTGGAATATCTGTCATACGAATTTAACTATTAAAAACTTTTTTCGTTATTGACGGAGTTAAATTAATTAGTTCGCGATAAAATATATATATATGTATATACTATAGTGTATTTATATATATGACATATTTCTAAGACCCAGTAACGACAGCTATGGAATTCAAAGTCTTTATTGAATGCACGGGGTTTCCTTCATACGGAGAACACTGGTACAACGTGTTACAATACTTTTAAAGAGGCAAAAGAACCCCGACTTAGGGGAACAACGATATTTATATGGGAAAATCGGAAGAGATAGCGAACAGTGAAATTCCTCATAAGCCGTGCTTTATGGGGCTTTCTAGGATTCTACTGATTCTGTCCCCCTAGTCAGAGGTGGTACCAAGTCTATAGGGAAGGATTAGTGTCTGGAGGGGAAAAGCTGACGATATACTGCATTGATATTGCATCATCCAAGTTATTGATTAAAGCTTGCGAATATATCTATTTTATATTACATATATATATATACACTTAACCTGCGGTCACTCGTGCCTGTGTTTTCTACCGTCGTTACTCGCGGGGTGTAAAGAACACCCCAAACTTTTAACACGTGTGTTTAAATATGAAAAATTTTTAAAGTCAATTATGATATATATTTATTAAGTACAATATGTTTTTTTGTATTATACAAATAAAATTATTAAATTTATTGCATACAAATAAGACTAACATTAATTTAAAGTAAACCTACAAAATTTTCATTTTAAAGTACACAATTTTATATTTATACATAAACCACACGTAAAACGTATATACCAGTAATAATTTACCTTTATAATTAATGATAAGAATAGTAAAAAGTAGAAAAATAAAATTTTAATCATTTTCCAAACATTCAGAGCAGACTGTATTCATATGCTTTAAGCACATATTTTTCTTACATTGAAGACAAAGAAAAGTAATTTTTACATCTTTTACCTGTAGACAAACAGTGCAACGTCCCTTTTTGGTGGATTAATGCCTTTTTTAATATCTTCTGTGTCAGTAAAGCTTCTTTTGAGTATTTTGTTAAGGTTTAGGAGTTCCGATCTCATATCTCACTGTGGCTGCACACGATCCATTCTAATCTCCTCTAATAAACTTGAACGTCTCATTTTCTTTTCAGGAAGAACTGAATGATTAACAATGGAAGCATTAATTCCTTCAGTATTAAGTAGATGATAAAATATTCTCAATGGCCAACGGTAACATATTCGTGATACATCATAAATACTGCACATTTCATCAGTGATATCAACACCGCCTATATTATAAAAATTTACAGTTTCATCTCTCCAAGTTTAGTTCTGAAATTATACAGTCATCGAATTCACTTAGTTTATCTTGACAATCTGTTGATACAGTATCTAATAGACGACGAAATCGCAGTTTCTCCCTTTCCCATGGAGTTTTTGTCATAATTTCTGGAAAATGTTTTGAAAAATTAAAAAAAATTAAATTTTACAATTATGTTACAGAATTATATTATTTTTATGCTACAATTATTGAAATTTTAAATAAAATATGCATGCATATTAATATATTTGAAAAAAAAAATGTAAACGGAAAGAGTAAAACGTACTCTATTTTAGATAATTCGAGTACGGAAAAATATAACTCAATCACTCGTTGGGTGTTCTCAGCACCCCAGATAAAATTTTGAAGGTCATTACATTTCAATCGTCCTAGAGAGATTGATTACATCAGGCATGAAAGTTTAATGACCTAAAATGAGCAGCTAAAGAAAAAACCGTGGTTCTGCGCATTCTGTTTAGTATCCTAGGAGGCTTTTCTTGTTGCTGGGGTGTACAGAACCCGGGGAATGATCGCGGGTTAATTTATTTGAATCTACGTTGCCATTTTATACATTTCTAATGCTACAGAAAATCGAGTGTGGCTTAGAATCAAATCGAAAAAATTCCTTGAATGGGGGAAATTGAATATGATACTCCGATGGTTTAATTAATGACAGGTCATATCTTTAGTTAAAAAATTGTTTTACTAGTAAAACAAATTAATTCGCTTTTTATTAATTCTCAATTCATTGTTTTAAATTTTCTTAAATATCAGATATCGATAAACTATTTTAAGACTAACTTTTTTTGTTTTTATCACTAAAATGTGTTGAGAATTTGGAGTGTAGCTTAAAATTGAATTGAGGTTAGATTCGAATAAATACGGTACATAAATTTATGTATGTATGTATATACGCATTATATATACATATATAACAAAATTTCTATCAATACTATCTAATTACGTTAATTAACATAATGATCTGAAAATAAGGTAATTTAAAAATTATAAGAAGTATTGAAATTTAAAGTATGTTATATATTCTGCACGTTAAATTGCCGATTAAGATCATTACATTTTTCTATACATTCGCTAAGCATTTTAGTATATTTACAATATTCAGAAATTAATAAATTATCAAGGAAATGTTACTTAATTTTTTTAAAATTTAATAAATATTTTCATTAAGCAAATTATATGAAAATTGCAACAAAAAACTGAAATTATAAAGCAAAAACAATATTTGGAGAATAACAAAAGCTTTAATGTAAAATAATATAAATACCGAAACGCTTAAATCCTATTACGCATTATCAGCGTAATTAATGGAATCCTTAATTAAAGCATATAGTTTTAAAAATTGTTGTTTGTTGCAATACATATTTTTATATTTTAAAGAATAAATGCTGAAATAGAATTCCAAACCCTAATTATTGAATAATCATTTTATTATCATGCTGTTATTAATTTTTCCTTAGATATAATCAAATAAAAACTTTTCATGCAATATATTTATTAATACTTTAAAAAAGAATATAGTTAATGTAAGGAAAAGATATGCAAAAAGAAAGGGAAAAGCTAAATCAGTTATAGTTAATTAAATTTCATATTTGAAATTTTTAAAAAAAAGGTATTCAGATATATGTGGGTCTTTTAAAAATATTCTTTTTTTATTAAAAAAAAACCTTTCTTTCTTTGCTGGTGATTGAAAAAACACGAATAACAAACATTTTTATTAAAAATGTGAAGTCAAAAGTGAATGCTAATTAATTATGAGCATCAATTTTTTCAAAAATAAATGTTTAATTCTATAAGGATATTTACTTCAATTTTTCATACTTAACACTTTTTCTTTTCTACTGGATTTACTTTTTTAATTCAATAACAGATAGCATTTTTACAATACCCCCGTTAAAATACAAAAAAAAAAAAAACTTAATTTTTAATTTTTTTTTGGTATTTTGTAAATGATACTTTACTAGTAAAACGATACAAAATAAGAAATCATAAAATTTCATAAAAATACAAAAATGAACAAACGTTAGTTTTTGTCTACAATTCCAGTATAAATTAGAAATAATAAATGATTAATTCGTTTAAGTTAATAAAATAGCATTGCTACTGCCATAAGTGCCAGATTTTTCTAGCAGAATAGTAATGTCATGATGTAAATGGTTCATTCTAAAAACATCTCTTGAATAAAATTAACTAGCTTGACCGAAGATAGAATTCAACCCTTTATATATCTTCAAAGGCCATTCATCCTAAATTAAATAAAATTTCTATTTGTCGTATTTAGTACAAAAACTAATAATGAAATTCTCTTAAAATAACTAAAACATCATAATGAGCAAATTTTCTCGATGCTTGTAATTAGCCGTGTAATAAACGTGATGAATTTATACATCACATATTTAACAAAATCTTTAATACAACTATATACTATTCTTTTTTAAATATTTTTTTTGTAAAACTCACAAATAGTGAACGTAGAAAAAAAATAACATATTAAAAAGTGAAGACTGAAGAGTATACCCTAAATACAAATACGGGTTTAAAATTAGTCTGAATACTTAATAACGAAACTATAATATCTATGGAATACAAATTTGTTCGAATCTTCAGAAGAGAATCAACTTTTTTTGAACTCCTAAATGTTTTGTAGTGCGTATATAACATTACGTATAGATTATGTTACCAATAATTACGTTTTATACAACGTAAACTATTCATAAAAAGGAAAGAGTCAAACTTGTACTGAACGGGATAAAAAGATTTATGAATTAATGTATAATTCAGAAAACAAATATATAATTATATACAATCCGATTTAAAAAAAATTGCTTGTCATGTATATGTTACCGTTAAAGTGTATAATTCAGTTCTTTCATGGAATAATTAGGAAAGTTATTTAAAGTACACAATAGATGAAAAATTTCATACTTTACCTTGTTATTCTATGAAATAACTAGTTATTCTATGAATTAACTAAGGATAGACAGTTAAAAAGAAAAATAACAATTTCAAAGATATTTTATGAATTAAAATCGTGAAATGTATATCATAAATAGCTAAAATCTCTCGAAAAATACATTTGATCCCTTTTGAGGATGAATAATTTATAAATAATAAGGAAAAGCAGATGATATAAGTTATTATAGCTCATACTGCTACCATTAGTTAAACAGAAAGGAAAATTAAGAATATATGTTGCAGAAATAGTTATATTTAAATACTATCAACAAAAGTACATGTTGGGAAGAAAAACTGTTGCTTCATAAAAACATTGTGTGTAAACTTTTTAAAACAAAAATATAAGAGAAGATTATTTTAAATTTTATGATATACCTTTGTTTCACTTTCCATTGTTTATTAGATCAAGAATTGCTGGATGGGACTTCGGATTGGACTGCTTATTATTTTTGAAACAAGCCCATTTTTTAACATTACACATTTTTTTTTACACGAGCACTGTTTAAAAATCCTTGTCCAGTACCACAACTTTGAGCTGCTGCAACAGATCGAAACTTTGTGTCAATATTTGGAACTTCTTCAATGGAAATTAATTCTCGCTGATATATACTGTACTGAGATTTAGAGTACAATTGTTCTTTTCTGCCATTTCTAGTTCCTAATCAGAAAAGTTCTTCCTAAAGCAGCTAGAACTGGTTCAAAGAACTTTCTAGAATGCGGTATTTCATACTTTAATCGTTATTCTTAGAATACCTAGTTAAATTATAGAATTCAATAATTTTATATACTTTAACTGACTTGTCTAATTATTTCATGAAACACCTAGTTATTCTATGAAATAACGGTTTTCACACTTTAACGGTAACATATATTTATACTAGTTTTTGGATCCTACAAAAATGGTATTGATTGATCAAATAATATATTTTTATTCTTTTATCATGTGAATAAAATAGTCAACGAATGAATAATGCCAGAAGAAAAATATTCACATTTTTTTTGCGAGATTTGCATCGACGCTTTTACCTGTGATAAATTATAAGCGTTGATGTACCAATTGTGGTCTATAAGTAGCACATTTATTTTCATATAGTCTCTCTGATCCAGCATTTAATGATTATGTAACGTTTTTCTTCTTCCCTAGGGGTCTTTCTCATGTCGATGCTGTCCTGGATTCGTGGGCAAATATTGCGAAGAGAGGGATGGTTGCTATGGCAACCCCTGCCAACACGGAGGATTTTGCGTGGACATTGCCGAGGGACTCGTCGGTACAACTTTCCAGTGTCTCTGCCCTCACGGTACTTGTTTACTTATCCTAAGGGAACCTTTCTGAGACATATCCCATGTATACACACGTTACTTCTTGGAAAACGGCCAAGAAATGTGGGGTTGATAGACTTGTCTGATTTGTATCGTGACAAATTAGGGGGTTTTACTTAGATGAAAGTCTTTTCTTTCTCTATCGAAAGAACTCTAATGAAATAGTCAGAGTGTGACTAAGAAAGGGAATTCTTTCTTGTTTCAGATAAAGTTACATCCGAGTAGAAAGATGTAATTTTGTAAAATGATTTCGGAGGTATGCTGCACATAACGTGGTCAGTATTCACATGAAATCTATAATGGAAATAAGCAAAAGTAAAGTTTATAAAAAGTATTAAAAGCTGGATAACATATAATAACATGTTCCTTTGGTTTCCTAATTTCCTCAAGTTCTACGGAATGTGGATTGTAATACGTATGTACGTCAAAGTAACTGATACAAAATGTAAATATGCTCCATATGTGTGTATCTATATATGGATATACTATAAGAAAGGTCACATTTTGAAATTGCATATTCTCATAAGAGGGTTTCTTTTCGTAATTCTTTGTAAGCAGTGCTTCTCAAACTTGCAACATTTGTAACCCAATATTCAATCATAGTTTTCATCGTGCCCCTCCCTCGCCCATACAAATAACAATGCATTGAACTCTCTCAAAAATACTACTCTTTGACGCAAAGTTGCAGTGTGACTTTAACCTTTTAAGTGCCACTGGCGTATATATACGTCTCGCCCAGGAGTATATATATGTATTTTTGAAATTCGATTTTGTTTCTGTGCACTGCTATCCATAAAATTTTGATGGCTATTGAATGCAATAAAAACCTTTGACAGTGTTTGCGAAAATTATTTACATCAGAGGTGTATTTATTCCTTTACCCCCTCTACCCCCAATACATCACATACGCGCCTACAGTGGGAAAATGGAGGCATTGGAGAGCGAATCACGTAATTTTTAATCGGTAGTTAAGGGATTATTCAGAAACAGTACAAAAATTATCAAGTGTTAATTTTTGTATATAATTTTATATATGACAAATCCATGGGGGCACTGGTAATTATTAAACTTGTTCTTAACTTAGTATTGTTAAATTAATTATAAAATATACTGTGCAGTACTGCTATATTTATAAGTGTATTATATCGGTACAAATGTTGATTTTATTTTTTATTATGCCCTAATGTATTTCGTTTGTTTACTTTCGGTAAATTAGTAATTTTTTAAAATAATCTTTTGTTTTTAACTTTTCAATATGCTCACGCTCCCCTCCCCTAGGAGGGCTGGCCCCACAGTTTGAGAGAAACGTTGCTTTGTAAGAAAATGATTATTTTTTCATTGTAGTTTCTTTTTTTTAAAAAAAATCAATTCTCAAAATACAAAGGTTTACCGTTAAACAATATTTAATAAATTTTGGTGTAAATTAATATATGCAGGAAAAAACTTATATATAGCTGCCATTCATTTTCTGTAGGCCCCTTTATGTATGTGTCACTTTAAATAAAGAAACATACTTGTTTTTTCAAAAACAATTAATTTAAATTAACGATATTATAACCTTTTTCTAATTACAAAGAAAGGTTCTTATCATATCTGTGCTAGCTATGAGATTGTATACTTTGGTTTAATTATTGAAATTATAATAGCATTTTTCGAAGGCATTTTGGTTTTGATTTTAAGAAATTAAACCATCGACACATTATTAATTTACAGGGAAATTGTATTCGAAATGGTTCTGAAAACTCATTAAAAATTACATGACCATGGCTTGTTAAATTTCTGCTGTAATCCATTGAGAAAATAATAAGGTATCGACATCATAAAATTTAATCTCCAAATATTTTAAGATTAATTCATCTTTATTTGTTGTTATATAAAACAATAAATAGAATTACAAGAAGTGCTTTCCTTGAGTAATGAAAATTTAATGCCATTTATTATGAGAACTGAATCAATCAGGTATAAACCAGTGGAATATTAATCAAAATAAAGTATTCCTTTAATAACTGTACACTGTATTTTTAATAATATTTTGAAATGTATAAATTAAATAATACTTAATGATTTTTTTTTATTCTTCTATAAATCAGTTAAATTTAATCAGTCTTTTTCTTGTCATATGCATGTAGTTCTCGCAAGGTTTTTCAATTTGCATCAATTTTACGAAACATCTACGTATCTCTGGAAATAATTCTTTAAAACTTTTCAGTAAAAGAACAAAATACACAGATAAGAGTTTTATATATTATCTAAATAATTATATTTTCAGAAAAGTTGTTTCTTCGAGAGACTATGGTTATTTATTTTCGGAAATGAGAAACGCTTTATGAAAAAGGTCCAATGTTTCTCGATAAATGGGGAAGCAGAGTATGCCTCAAACTGCATTGGAATATAAGTAGTTTTCAAATTCTAATAACTTTCGCACCATTCATAAATGCGAAATACGAGTACTATATTAATACCTTATCTTTATTTTTCAACGTACTTAAAAAACTCGCAAATGGTTTGAAATACAAATTACTTGTTTATATTATTTTACAGATAGATGCATTCAAAATCTGCTTCAGATCATTAATTAAGGTATCCGACTACTTTCGGAACAGTGATTTTGCAAAATCGTATCAATGGATAATATTTATGATATTTAGTATCACTTAGTTTAGAAAATGTATATAAAATTGTTTTAAGAATAGTATTTCAATAAAAAATTATTTAAGTACAATATTTTGACAAAAAATGAACATAGAATGACCAAATTTCAAAATATTCTCCTTTTGTAAAAAATTCTTCTATTATGATAATATTTCGCCTGTCAATAGCTCAGACCTCTGTACAGAGGCTCAACTAGAATTTTTGAAATGTATAACTCAGAAGTGGGTTTATCCATGTTTTACGACAACAGAGGGAAGCAATTTTAAGAAAAAAAACGCTGATAATTATTTCAATGGATTGTAACTCTGAAAATAATGTGCATTTTTCAAAAATCTTAGTTGAGCCTTTGTACAGAGATCTGATCTATATACAGGCAAACTACTATTATAATAGAAGCATTTTTCACAAAAGGAGAACATTTTGAAAAAGGTTATTCTGAGTTAATTTCTGCCGAAGTATTGTATTTAAATAATTTTTTTTTGTCAAAATGTCCTTAAAACGATTTTATACATGTATTCTAATCTAAGTGACACTAAATATCATGAAAATTATCCATTTATGTGCTTTTTTTAAAATCACTGTTCCAAACGTATTCGGATACCTTAAGGAAAAAAGAGCCATCGTGAAATTTGACTCTAAAAAATAAATGAGTAGTTTATGGTAAACATGGTTGAATAACATTAAAATTTATCCACAATTAAAATAATGGAAAGTAAATAATTAATAACTGTGCTTTTTACTCTATTTATTTGATCATTAAGTTTAAGAAAATGGTTTGCGAAGGACTTTTTTTTCCTTTTGTTAAAAATCAAATGCATTCCATAAAAATTATAAATCTGCATCGAATCCTTCAACTGATAATTGAATTTCCTCTTATTGTGAAGCTTTCATAAGGTCTCATTCGGAAAAAATATTGAAAATAATTCTAAATTTTAAAAAAAATGAGATTATATTCAAGTAAAATAAAATGTTCTTTTTATCGGTAATGGACTCATCAATAATGTAACTCAGAAAGAGAGAGAGAGAGAAAACAGACAGATTCACCGTATCAATTTTTGCTTGATTTTGTATTTCTATCATTATCAGAAGCATTAACACAAATCATTACAATGGCTTTAGATGGCTTAGTTTAATACTTACTGCTACCATTAATGATACAATTTCAAAATTTGATTATGCATTTATTCAACGCAATTTTTTAATATTTTATTGTGTTGTATCAGTATTTAGTAAATGAAGTATAAAAGAAAGAAATCCTGTTCTTATTTTCCGGTATTGAACGAATTTATTTTAGATTAATTCCTGTAAAATAAAAAAAGACGAAATGATATATTTTCTACGGTAGAATATATCCGTAATGTTATTTGTAGATTAAACCAGTGTTTATTAAACTGTGAAGTCCCCTAAGGGGATGCGATAACTCTATGAAGTGGGGTGCGAGCATATTGAAAATTCAAAAACAAAAGATTATCTTAAAAATTATCAATTTGCTGAAAGTAAACAAAGTACATTCTGACATAATAAAAAATAAAATTAACATTCGCACTGATATAATACACTTATAAATGTAACAATACTGTACAATGTATTTTATAATTAATTTAACAATGCTACAGTGCTTCTCAAACTATAACTCACAATATTTGCGATCCAATTTTAAGTCATAATTTTTGTCACGCCCCCTCCACTTACAATAATAATGTATTGAACACAATAAAATATAATTTGATGCTAAAGCTACAATGCGACTTTAATTATAAGCCATATAAACTATCAATATAAGTATTAAATTTTGTTCGCGACACAAACGCCAATGAGAGGCACTAGTAATTATTAAACTTGTTCTTAATTTAATATTGATAAATTAACTATCAAAAACAATGTGAAGTACTGGTACAATTATAAGTATATTATATCATTGTAAATGTGTATTCAATTGTTATTAAGTCAGAAGGAATTTTGTTTTATTTCCTTTCAATAAATTAATACTTATTTTAAATATTTTATTTTCGACTTTTCAATATGCTCGTGCATGGATATAACGCACCCCTAGGGGGGTGCATCCCACATTTTGAGAAATGCTGCCATACTAAGTTAAGAACAAGTTTAATAATTACCAATGACCCCACGGGCTTGTCACATGCAAAATTATTTACAAAAAAAAAAAAAAAAAACACTTATCTTGATAATTTATACGGTTTTAATTAATCTCTTCACTGCAGATTAAAAGTCACACGATTCGCTCTCCAATGCCACCCTTTTCCATGTATGCGAAGGTATGAGATGTATTGGGGGAGGAGGAGAGTAATAAATTAAAAAAATCCTCTGAAATTACTCTGTCCTTCGTAACCACTGTCAAGGTCTATTTATTGCATTGCAAAGTCTTCAGAATTATTTTATGGATAGCAGTGCACAGAAAAGATTCTACATTGGAAAGACGTATAAATACGTCCGAAGCAATTAACGCTTTGGCTGAGCGTGACGTTTATATACGCCTGTGGTACTTAAGAAAAAGAAGAAATGCAGCTTTAGTGTCAAAGTATAGTATTATTGAATTCAGTATATTGTTATTTGTATGGAGGGGGGTGCAATGAAAATTATGATTGAATACTGGGTCACAAATATTGAAAGTTTGAGAAGCTCTGGCTTAATTCCAATTTTGATATTTATTCTTTGGGGTTCCGCGTAATATCAGAAAAATTGTAAGTTTTCTCAAGTAACAAAACTCAGGAAAGCAGAGACAACTCAAGAATGTTTGATAATTCGTTCTGTTTAAATTAAAATGTACGCTTGGTGGCGAAAGATCACGGTTCCGCTTTTCAGAGATTGTTCCAAGTAATGACGTCATCAAACGACAGGCGTGGTCAAACTAAGAACTTTGCACTTACGGCCCAAAAAGATTTTAAAAAATCTATATTAAAAGACATTATTGACATAGAAAATGCTATATAATAGAACCTTTATCACATTAACGGTATTACATAAGGTAAAGTTTGTAATAAAATCTCTTGATGAATTTTTTTTTTTTACAAGTGAATATTTTTATTTTAGAGAATATAAATTATGACACATAACATAAAATCAGTAATTTAATTTGAGAAGACCTATGTAAGTATTTATAAATGGTAATATTAAAACTAATTTTTTAGCTAGAGGGGACAAATTTGGTTTCCCTAAGGAATTTATAATTTTTTTGTTTTTCTGCTTTTAGCATTTCTAATTTGTATGTTTTTTATGTTCTTGGACCATGAATCTAACAAAAAATATAGTTAATATTAAATTTAAGTTAAAAAATATTTTTTTCAAAAGTAAATGAAAACAAATAAAATAGTTTATCTTTAAAAATATCGATCGCTGTTAGATTTACCTTAGAAGCATACGCTTTTACATATCTATATATGTAACAACGACCTTAATCGAATTATTGCTACAATTTTCATTTTAGCTGTACATCTTATTATACCTTAAAATCCTGCATGTAACACACATTTTGAACACGAAAAATAAGATCGAAACTTACGGGTGCGCATTATACGCTGAGTATAAAAATGAGAGCTTTAAAAATATAAAAAAACAGATTAGCATAGAAAACATTAGACTTCTATGCATATCAAAATACTGTTTGTTAAAAGAAATGTGACATTCCTTATGAACTTAATGGTTGCAGTACTCTATTTTCTCTAAAGCTTGGAATAATACATCGAAAAAAGGACTTCAAAACAAAAGAGAATTGCACTGGTATATTTCAGGTTTCTTAAAAAAGTGGGTGCACATTATACCGCGAGTATACCTAAAAATTGGAAAATGCAGCTTGAAAGTATAAGTGCGCATTATGCGCCAGATTTTACGGTACTTATTTAATAAAAATGATTCCACTGATACTTAAAAATATATTGACGCTTAACACTTTTAAGTAAAATAAATGATAGTTTAAAAAACTAAAAACACGATTTTATAGTTAATCGGACTAAGAAACTGCCAACGCATCTTCTTCTTTTCGCATAAAGAACACTCTTTTTGTGTGTTTTGTATTTGTATTAATCATAAGCGTTTTCGCTTTAGGGTAGTAACTTAATATTTTAGTCACCAAATCTAGAATTAGTCCCCAAATCTGGAAATGAGATCGAGAATTAGTCGCCATATCTGGAAATAAAAAATCGTTAATCCTCATGATCCTGATCTGGACAATGGAACAAAATTATTCAGTTGTTATATTGTCATCGGTCCTTGACAAGTGTGCAAAATTTCGAATCAATCTGATCTTTTGAAGTGGGTAAAAATCAAGTTCAAAAATTCCGTTATATACAAGTGAAGCTAAGAAAAGCGTGTTAAAAAACAATTTGTTCTAGATACATGGAAGAAGCGTTCTATTTTTAACATTTAAAAAACTGGTTGTCTAAATATCGGCATGGTTCTTATAGGATACAGAGGACGATCTTGCGAAGGGGAGGTTAGTCTGTGCGATCGACGTCCGTGTCTTAACAATGGAACCTGCACTGGTAATCAGACGGAGTATACCTGCGAATGTCCCAAGGGATTTGCTGGATCTGTCTGCGAGACGAATGTCAATGAATGCTTATCCAATCCATGCGTGCACGGAGTATGTGAAGATGGATTTGGCGGTTACAAGTGTTACTGCCTTCCAGGTAATTGTATTGAAAGAAGTAATTTTTTACACTTTTTGGATAATTTACATCAAGGGGATTATAATAAATGTATTCTATCGAATTTTAATGCGTAACGTTACATAACGACTAAACTGGATTAATTAAACTTCACCTAAAGTCTTAATGACATTACGTTTAGAATATGTCTCAAAAAAGGGGGTAACACTCTTTGACGTTTTTTAGTGCATAGAAAAAATAATAAATTAAAAATCTTTAGGTTAATTCTAACATTTTGAATTGCCCAGTAATTAAATAATCATTTTCCAAATTGTAAAGAACTATGAGAAAATTTTTTCTAATCCTATTTTTTTAATAATTATTATGAAATGAAAGGACACGGAATTACTCTTCTTAATGTATCAATATTATAATAACTATATTGATATTAAAGTTAGCTTTTATGTGGCTAGTATGTCATAAAATGACACACTACCACACTCTACACACTATACACACTACCAAAGTGTACAATAGATATGTTTATAACTATAACTGAATAATATTGATAGATAATTGACAACCAAATATATTCTTGCACATTTGCCTTCTCTAGAATGAAAGATAAAATTAGATTCCCATTGAGCTTATCATAAAAAAATAATAATAATAAATAAATAAATAAAAAATAATAAATTTCAAAAATGATTTTAACATTTTAAAGATTTTAGGCCCGTTTGCAAAAATATGTTCTAAAATGTGTATATTTATGTAAAACAGCTTAGATCTGCTCATATTTGCTAGAGTACGAATCTGCTTCTAAAATAATTTTTTCAAATTTAAGTACTATTTCATTGCACAAAATACGGTATAATCCAAGGCACAATGCATTTCAAATTCTTTTTAAAATGTACAACTGCAATAAGTACATACATTTAAAAATAATTTACAGTAAGTTCATTGGCAGAGAGTTAAATTATATACGCTTAATTTTAAGTACAGCATCATTTTTCAATTTATTAATAAAAGAGGTAAAAGTTGCAAAATAAATAAACAAAAATTTTTAACGACAAAAAGTCAAGAAATAGATCGAGGTTTAAAATATAAAACGCTGAAAAAAAAGGAAATGTAATCTTCAAAAGGTTATTCTCTTTGGTGCCGCATCATAATTTAATTAAATTAAAGCAATGCTTTCGTGAATTTAAATCACTGGCTATTTGTTTTGAATGTAATCACTGATTTTAAACGCATGATATCGTGAAAAGAAAACGAAATGGGAAAAAAGGGTTTTTGATTTCATTTGAATGTTTAACTCAATAATACGAAGTTCTGCAATTAATTCTGCTGAATAATTAAACCAAGATGTATCAAAGGCAAGTTTTAATTAACTTTGCATTCTGCATTCATGAATACTCTAATTAAACATTTGAGCTAATTGATTTAATTAAAATCACTCTAGTGAGCTATTTCTCATTTTGGAAGGATAGAGGTGCTAACATTTTTTCAATTAATGCTAATTTATTAGTTCTGTAATTGTTTATATGTTAGAGAAGCAAGAACGAATCCACACACGAAGTTATTTCTCATGAATGCATATCCATTACATTTGCGAAAAATCTTTTAGAAGTACATTACATTTCTCGAGATGTGATGAATTTTTACAGCTTGTGCAAGGATAATTATGGTTTATTTGAACTTTTGATACTTACGTATTATACCTTCGACCAATTTTACAAAATCAAAACACGTCGTTAAGTTCCGCAATATGTAGCAATTAAAGGAAACCATTCCAGTCATGTTCGAACATAATAATAACAACGATGAATGATAGCATTTGGCGATAATTTTGACTTAGCGAGGTCTTTAGATTTGCGTGAAATTGGCCAACGGTATAGCACGTAAGTACCGAACTTTTACGGGGTAAATGTGATAGTAAATAATAATTATACTTTATTTAAATTTTTTGTACTGACATATTATGCCATCGAAAATAATTTCGTATAATCAAAATAGTCACCAAATTCCGTAATCTGCAACCAATAGTGGAAGACGTTCCTCTCATGTTCAAACGTAATGATAATAACGATGACAGCATTTGGCGATATTTTTTTTGAATTAGTGACATTTTTTTACTTGGTGAAATAAGTGGTACTTACGTATTATCGCAACAATCGCCAACTCTATTAATAACTCACCATGTTGGCAACCCCAATTTCCTATGTGTCGTACGCATTGAATTGGCAACCAGGTGCTTGGTTTTATATAATGTCGCCAATATGTTGCAATAATACGTAAGTACCAAATTAGTTAATGTTATAAAACATAAGAATCTATCCCCTTCCCTTCATGACTAGGGTATGGAGGAGATCACTGTGAATTCGAATACGACGAGTGTGATTCCAGCCCATGCATAAATGGCGGGGCATGTGAAGATTTAGTTGCCGGGTACAGGTGTCATTGTGGTCCTGGATATGAAGGACGTCGTTGCCAAGTTAAAGTGGATCTGTGCAAACCCAATCCATGTCCCTCGCCTGCTCAGTGTGTTGATAGAGGAAACAATTACAGCTGCATTTGCCATCCTGGATATAATGGTATGTACTTTTACTTCTTGTGTCAAATTCATGAAGGATTGACTTCTTTTTGTGTCGATGCTAATAAGCAAAACGAATAAATGATCATTTTCTTGTGATTATGTTCAAGATACTACTTACCTATTAGTATCCGACTACGTTCGGAACCGCGATTCTAAAAAAGCGCATAAATGGATAATTTTCATGATATTTAGTGTCACTTAGATTAGACTACATGTATAAAATTGTTTTACGGACATTTTGACAAAAAAATTCTTTAAATTCAATATTTTGGCAAAAAATTAACTTAGAACAATCTTTTTTCAAAATGTTCTTCTTTTGTGAAAAATGCTTCTATTGTAATAATATTTTGCCTGTATATAGCTCAGACTTCTTTACAGAGGCTCAACTAGGAATTTTGAAAAATTCACATTATTTTTAGAGTTACAACCCATTGAAATAATTATCGGAGTTTTTTTCTTAAAATTGCTCCCCTCTGTTGTCATAAAATATGGATAACCCCACTTCTAAGTTATATATTTCAAAAATTCTACTTGAGCCTCTGTGGAGAGGTCTGAGCTATATACAGACAAAATATTATTATAATAGAAGCGTTTTTCACAAAAGAAGAACATTTTGAAAAAAAACTATTCTAAGTTAATTTTTTGCCAAAATATTGCATTTAAATAATTGTTTTTGTCAAAATGTCCTTAAAACAATTGTATATATGTATTCTAATCTAAGTGACACTAAATATCACGAAAATTATTCATTTATGCGCTTTTGCAAAATCACGGTTCCGAACGTAGTCGGATACCTTAATGCTGCTTACCTTGTTAATTTGTGAGTTAATGATATAGAGGAATATGGCTCAAGTGTAGATTAGGGGGAGGGGGTGCTTTAGATTTGGCAATTTTTATCTAGATATCATATTAAGGTAACGAATTCATTCTGGCCAACTGAGTAATTTGGTAATTTGGAAGATGCTTGGTGACCAATTTCGGTCCTCAAAAGGAACTGACATTGCCACAAGCCCCCCCCCCAATCTACACTTTACCTATAAATATTAAAATAACGCATTTTATGAGTGAGCTGACACAATCTTCTTTAATTAAATATAATCTATAATGTTTGATATTTAAAAGATAGTTTTATACTTACACTTTTACTGCTTCACCATTGTAATGCAGTTAGCAAAATTAGAAGCTGTCACATGATTGAAATAATCATTGACAGTTACCTGAGATTATTGCTTTCAACTATTAAATATATCTTTTCATAAGGCATTGTTTATGTTATTTTGATTCCAAAAGTATCAATTATTGTGATATTGGAAGGGTCGCGTTTCGTTTCTTATAGGACCTGGTTGCACTCAGCATTATGATCCCTGCTATCCGAACCCATGTCAAAATGGTGGAAGCTGCTGGCCGAGTTTGGATTCCTACTTTTGTTCCTGTAATCCTGGCTTCACGGGAGATCTATGCGAAGGTATGAGTGAGTTTTTATAAATGATGCAGTTATTAACACAAACTATTTTGCTCAATATATATTACCGTATAAGATAACAATTTTTTTTATGCATGAATTGGTTTATAAAACACATGCTATATTTCACTGTCAAAAATTTTCTGATAAACCAATACAGAATTTCTCTGGGTTATGGCAAGTTATAATGTAAGAGATACTACTAATTTTTAAATTCGTTATTTGTAAATAATTTTTATATTAAATTTGAATTGAAAAGCTCTTGAATAATTTCATTAGCAAACATTTAAAAGGCCTGAATTTAGAAATTCTTTAACACTGAAAAAAAGGCAAATATATATATATATATATATATTTGAAAGCTCAGAATACAATAGGCTTAAAAAAATACTGCTGCATCAGCAAAAACAAACTGACTTCAAAGAACGATAGCTTATAGTTTACTTTCGATGTATCGATCAAAACAACCTTACATCCCTGAGTGTCAGATTGTTCGATTCCTGGAAATGTTTATGGGTTGTTTTTCTTACCACAAAGGATTGAAATAACAGAAGCTGAAGCTAACGAAATAGGAATTCAATAATTATTTTAGTATCACAATAAGTGGGTTTATATAAACTATACTTCCGCATTATTAAATACACAAAATGTAGCAAATAAATATTTTCAAAATAATCATCTTCAAATTCAAAAACGTTTTCTAACTTAATAGCATTTAGGATTTTACCATTTTTATTTTTTGACCCTTTCGACGGTTCAATAAATCCTTATGCATATGCATAATACATATATTTTTTATTTAGTTCCCTTCTCATTAAATATACTTGCTTGTAGTATGCATGAAGGAAAATGAAAATTATTATTGAGGTAAATTAATTGAAACCAATCAATATATATGATGCAATAATATCTGTACTTTTTATTAAACAATTATTCATAAATTACAACCAATATTCTAAATATTGATTATACGAATACAAGCATACATTTGGCATATAACAAATACACTTTTTTACTGGTACTACTTGTTTTCAGTAAAACATCAGATTGCTATTTATGCTGACACACACAAGTGTCATTAGTGTGGTATCATATTTTATTACATATGTTTGTAATTAACGGGGAATTCAAGATGAAACTAGAATTTACTAAAAAAGTAGAAATTTCTCAAAGATAATTATGTTTTTTTGAAGTTATACTTCTTTTGGGGCGTTAGAGAAATAGGATGAGGGTAAATGAGGGCGTGCACCCCGTCACGGATGTGACGCACACCTTCACGGATGCGAAAATCCTTTGTCTAGAAATATACAGAACGGGACAAATCATTCCCGCCTTCGAAATTCTCAGAAAAATATTCCTCTTCACTTTCCTGAAGAAGGGGACACCCGGGTTTGAAACGGAGACCTCCCGATCTGCAGCCGAATGCTCTACCACTGAGCTACACACCCCGTATCAGAGAGCCTTTGCTTTTCGCTCCGTAGGAATGGATACGAAAATGCTTTGTCTAGAAATATGCAGAACGGGATAGATCATTCCCGCCTTCGACCCCCTCCCCATATTATTGGTCCTATTGTCCCTGTGCGGGGTGTTTAAATTTATTTAAATCGTGATTATCTCAGGTTTGGCTGGTCCGATTGACTGAAGGTTAGCATCGTTCAACTCTGCTCGTGACCTCCTTTCGTCCTTGGCCCAGCTTGCCCTGCCAGATTTTGAGAAAGGTTTTAATCTTGTTACGATAAAGAAGTATAACTTCTTACGTGCGTACATAAGCACACACACACCTTTTTTTTTACATTTATACTCAAATATATCCTGTAATCTTCTTATGATTCTTCAAGGTAAAGTTAAATTAACAAGTATAATGAATAAGTAAAGTTAAGCAAAATATAAGGGTTCCCCAAATAAAAAGTGAGCACAAGTTGGATAAAAATAATATCTTGATTAAAAATTAAAAGAAATCTCCCTGGGAGTCTTAACAGAGATCGCATCGCTTAGGTATCAGTTCTATACCTTCGCTGTAGGTAAACTGTTTTTGATTTTTGAGGAAGTCCTCCATAGATTCCTGCACTTCATTGTCCGTATGGAAAAGTAATGCTCTCTTCAGTGGTCTAAGGATGTGGGTTATAGGGCAATAAGTATGGACTGTACAGTGGGTATTCCAATACTTCCCAACGGAAATTTTTACTATCGTCTGGGTTTCACGGGAGACGAGAGGGTGGGAATTGTCATGGTGATCAGATGTCCTTTGCCACCCTTCACGAAAAAGTTTACTCCCATTGTTCACAGTCATTCGACCTAAACAGTGCTCTCCATAGATTACCACCATTCTCCAATAGCGCGCCAATCCACATTAAAAGTTCAGCTCCAGAAATCAGAAACCGTACAACTTCAGATCTTGACGCATCTATGCTCAGCATCACTGTACTTTCAATCAATTTCCTCTACCACGAACAGGTTTCCTTGCTGAACGCCGCTTGCGGTGTATACTTCTTACCACCATAATTATCCATGTTTGATATCTTAACTATACCTACAGCCCTTCTGACGCAATTGTATATGTTCATTATTCATCTGTGTGGGCAACACTATAATAATATTTTTTTGAATTGATAATTTCTATTGGCGCAATTTGCCGGAGAGTGAACTTGAATGAACGTCACGCTCGGGAATGTAACGCTCATTCGGGTTTTTTCGGCTTCAGTCGGACATACACACCCCTAAAAAGGAAAGGAGGGACATTACCCTCCCCCGCTACTATGAAACGTGGTAGTTTGTCCCCCCCACACCAATACGCCATAAAAGTGAAGTTCCTAGCTTCGATCAAAATGGGGCTCCCCCCTCTCACCTCTTTCTAGGGCAATGGTGGCCAACCCAAATGACCTCGCGAGCCACTTCGGATAAACTTTACAATCCCGCGCGTGGGGGCATATAAAAATATATATCTTTATATTAGATTTGGATCCATTACAAACATTTGTTGGAGTGAAAATTTAAAACAGACTTATTATTGTTCATTGTTTTTCATGTATACAAGCTTAGATAGTATAATAATAATACAATGATCAAATAATGCTTAATTTATTTAATTAGTAAGATATCTGTTTCTCGACTCTTTCACTTAGTTTTTGCAAATCGATCTCAATGCATGTTATTTACGTAATTGATGTTGCAAATTTTCGTGTGTTAAGTTTGAGCACGATTTATGTTTGATAAATTTCAATTTAGAAAAAAAAAGAGATTCGCAGTAACAGAAGCAAAGTGATAAAATAATAACAGTTATGGGATTTATTTTTTACAAAAATTGTACAAAATAGTCGAATTTTGTAAAGTTGTAAAGAATCTTGCGGGCCACATGCTGCCCCCAGGCCACGGGTTGGACACCCCTGTTTTAGGGGAATGAATGGAGATTCTTTCTAATCCTAGTTGAAGTATGAAATTAAACGTAATATTTTTAAAAAATAGGCTTAGAGAGAAAAAGAAACCCTACACTGAAATTAAACATAAAATGTAGAAAAAGGACAAATTTTTATAGAACTAAGTAAATAGTATTATTATCATTAGGAATATTGCAGTGATCTTAAGAATAAAAGTCTATTTTTGTAAGCGAATTGGAATAGCAATGAAAAAATAATTCTATTAATCACATTACTTAAATATACTTAGGGTCTAAAAAAGAAAATTAAAACAATTAAAAATTTAAAATAACAAAATTAAGTGTATACAGGTATTAAGAAAAAGTTACATTAAATAATTTAAATAGAAGATAACAAAATATAATTAAGAAGGCTTTCCTTGCAGCAGTTAAGAATATATTTGTACAAAACTCCCATACAATGACAAATGAGCTAGTATAAGCCAGAGATTATGTGATATAAATATTCTGATCAAATCCCTTTTTAAAGGATTTGACCAAGATTCCCCTCTTCCACCTGTCTTACTATACCTTTGCTTAAATTAATTCATGGATAGAATTTAATATTGTTGAATTACAACCAAAATTCCACAAAACCATATCGGGTCTTCTGAACAAATAACCTATGATTTTAAGTGGGAATTTTAAAGTAGTTTTCTTTAGACAAATAAAAACCTTTAGTTGAATTTTAAAATCGAAATTCAATTTAATTATGTCAAATGATCCAAATGAAGCACGAGGAAGTATGGAACAACGCTTGACGGCATTTTTTCTACAGATATTTAAATAAAATTTTGAATCTATAGGATTTATAACCTATTTCAGCTACCATGAACCTATGGTTTTCTTCTTAGAATACAATTATTTGCCAAATATGATTGTATATGTCGCACAAAAATATTACTTTATGAGTACAGACATATGAATAAATCATTTTATAGGACAATACTAACATCTCCTGGTATTTTATTCACCTAACTAACCCCTAAAATAACATAACAAAATTTGAAGTTATCACTTCTAACGTGTTGTCATAAGCACACACACTCTTTTTTTAAAAAAATTCTAATCATTAAACGAAAAATAATTTTTACCTAAAATCTATAAAATTAGTTTTATTGCAATAATTTTTTATATCTCAAAATAAGTCCACAAAATTTTACAAAAATGAAACAGTTTGTGAATAAAATTCCCTTTTGTATTCCAAACTGGTATTTATTACACATTCTCTTATTACAACCTGTCTTCCTCACAGAAGCTATGGTAGCTGCACAGCCATTACCTAGAACTCTGGAGGACCCAGGTGAACCAGACGAGAAAGGTAACTCCGATCATCACAAGGAAGCTCTAGATCGCTGGCACAACATGTATATGGTAGGCACTATACTGTGCCTTTCTGCTTCTCTGGTGGCTCTGATTGCCGTTGTGTGTCACTGCCGTCTCAACAAGACCTATCAGCGTTTCACCCGCAAAATCAGCCGCTCATGCTCAGACCTAAAGCAACAGAAACTGTGAGCATTTTTCTTTAATTTAGATAATATTTTAGTGAGATGCATTTGATTTTGTTTTTTAATTGAAATATACATATAATTATTAAATTACGTTAAAAATTATGTTTACTTATTGCATTACGTTAAAGTATAGCATAGGATATCGTTAAAATGCACATTTTCTAGTTAATCTGTAGACGACCAGTTTGTTTTATTAAAGTATGATATGAACTACAGAATAAGGTATTACCACACCTTTTTCCTAGATAAGGCACATCACCATATTTAGAACTGTATTGTTGGACTTGTTGCTACAAAGTTTATTTTCAACAATTTTATGTAAGATCTGAATTAAGTGTTTGCAAGAAAAGATTTTGTAACGAAATAAGTCTTTATACTTAAAAATATATTCATGTAAACCACATCAATAAGGCAATTCCTTGGTATTGTATAGGATTTCACAAAATGTGACTCTCGGTCGAAATATGCAACAAAAAGGTATACTTGACGCAAAAATAAATTGGTATATTGTTCAAACTTTCAGCAAAATTTAAATTGCACTAACAAATATATATATGTAAGTCTCTAAAAACTTTTCTTCTTTTCTTAAAATCTACGTTTTCTTCATTAAGAAACCCAGTTATAAATATAGAGTGAGTTTTTCAAATTTGTGAAATAACTAAGTTAATGTTATATATATTTTTACTTCCTATCAAGCTAATATGACAATTACTAAAGTTTGCTAGAATTTTATGTTTAGAGGCAAAGTTGCATTTATATTTTAGCATTGAGAAAAACTATTGATGCTCGAATGTTAGGGCTGTTCATTTTAATGTATATTAAAAATTATGAGTAAATTCAATAACTACAGTTAAAGAAATTATTATAAAATTTTTAAAGAAAATCTGAGAAAGTTATACATTAGATGGATCGCTGGTTATACGGAGGGAAAAAATGTTATTGATCCAAACCTACATATGCGCAAAAAGATGTTGGTACTTACGTGTTATCGCAACCTATTGGTGACATATGAAACGAAGCACACGATTGCCAATTCAGCCCATACGACGACACATGCGAAATTAGGGTTGACCAACTTGACGAGTTATCTTGAGCGTTGGCAATTGTTGCGATAATACGTAAGTACCAAGTTGTTTAATAGTGTGTTGATTAAGAGATAAATAATTAAAAAATAATATCAAAATTTAATATTGCCATAAGAATTATTTTCGAAAAAATGGAAAAATACTTAATTTTAGTTGAGGTTTTAGTCTCAAACAAAAAATTATTTATCTACATTATAACTAACCTAAAATGATGATTGTTGATAAATAAGTACTGGATAATGAATAGTTCACAACGCACATTGCAACATTTCATAACCCCAGCTCTGCTTTCCCGCAACGCCGAATCAATCCGACCCAAGCTTTTTCCGTTTTACTCTTTATCATGCACTGTAGTTTCAACGTTTTTTTTTAATTTAATACTAAAGAATCTGTTGAAAATGTAATTGAGATGTTTCTATTATTGTAACGTGTTGGTAGGTGTCCTCTTTTCGCAATAAATGTTAAAAAGGACTAGAACACGTGTTTTTCTTTAAAATTACTTTGACTTTTTACCATGCTGAAAAAGCTAAAGCTAAAATAGCTAAGCTTCATTTCCCTTAGGACAGTACCTAACATGAAAGTTAATTTCTTATTTGACAGATAATTAAATTTCTTATTAAAAATAATTTAATTTCTTCTTATTAATAATTTTAATTTTTTTAATAAAAAATACTTTGATTTTTTACCACGTTCAAAAAGCTCAAATTGCTATGCTTCATTCCTCTTTTGGCAGTACTTAACATAAAAAGTAAATTTCTTATTTTATTTTTTCCTTTATCTATTATATATAACAGAGAACATCTTTTCCGCATAGGTAAATTCTTAAAATCTTAAAATAATTTTCGATCCACAATATTGACATAGCCTAAGTGTCAACCAAGTGAGAGTAAATTTGTCTGTAACCTATTTCCAAGATCAACAAAAACGATGTTTTATTTATTTATTTTTTACTTCTCCTAAACAGAGAGAGGCTACATCGCTTTTATATTTTTGTTTAACTAAAATATGACTGTTGAGTAAACAGTATACATAGATAAAGTTTTTAAATTTTTCTATTATTTTATAGTATACATAAATATAAATGTTGTCTTATTTTTATGCTTGTACTTCAAGAAATCATTAAATATTTTCATGCAAGTTTTGCCATCGAACTAAAACGATTTATGGCTTTTTCCCAGCGAAGACCCAGGCAAGTTTTCATTGAATCTTCGTGGGAACGCTTCTGATGCTCCTTGTAAAGAACCTCCCTACGAAGCGACAAGCGTCGACATGGGAGACAGTCTCGACGCACCCCTCATCTGCTAATTCCCCTCCTCTTTCCCCTCAAAAAGACCTACTGCATTTTTTGGAGTCATCGTCCAACTGAAACTGCGCAAGAGAGTAACATTCACCCATTGAGAGACATCGTGTGACCGTACAAGATAGAATGCATTTATTTTAGAGATCAAAATGGAAGGTTTTAAAGGCCTCTGAGCATTTCCCTATAAGATCTGGATTTGTGTATAGAAACTAAGAGTAGAAAGTGATGTAATTTTAAGTTTCATGACGAATATGATGTTTGTGCGCAGCACTTTTGTAATATTCATTTTTGCCTGTTCAATCGATCTTTAAGTGAATATAATTGCAAATGCAAGTTTTCGTACAAGAAATGCTTCTCCAATGCTTTTTCATAAAAGACTATTATTAATAAACAAAATTTATTTACGAGCTTTTTAAAAAATTGTACGAAAGATTTTAGCTTCAGAGAATTGATTATTTTAAACAGCATTTAGGGAAAGACATGCACTTTCTAAATGGATTATTAATACACCGAATATTTGTATTAAAATTGGTGTTTTTGTTGCACATAAATTAGTTTTAAAACCTTTAACTGTGTTGTTAATATATAAATAATTAATCTTAATTGTAATTCTTCTGAATAAAAACTAAAAAATCATTTAATGCAAAAAATCAATATTCTTACTACATTTTAATATGAAAAAAACCTACTTTTATTTATAAGAATTAGGAATATCTTGAACTCATGGTAATGCTTTCGTTCTCTAAGCTGTTAATATAATACTCGAAATAAATGATTATCTATACTGGCAAATATATTTGAGGAACTGTGTTCAAAATTCAAAGTTTGTAAAAATCAAATTAAATGCAGAAAATATATTACAAGCTCATTGAAAAGAAAACACTTTTATTCTGAATTAATATTTTGATGAAATGTTTAAAATTGTTTTTTTGATTAAATTATCAATGATTTTGATATTTTGAGCTTATAAATACTAAATACTTGCATTTGCAATCACGTAATCACATTACTATGTCACATTGTTCTTATAATTAATGCAACTATTAGTTATTTGATCTCGCACGTAGTCTATTGAGTATTTAGATGCTATTATCATTTCACTGTAATTTGTAAATATAGTACTTTTTTTATAAGTTTTTGAGGCATTTTGTGGTTGTAATTCACAAATTATTCATTTTAATTACGAGTGCATAATTAATCTCTCTCATAACTTCATTTCAAATATAATTCACTAAACAATCAGTGATGATATGATTCTACTGTTGGAAATAAGTGTTAAATGTATAAAATCGTACATCATTACAATTTTTAGATACCTATCTGTAATTGAGTTTTTTTTTAGATATATGTAACGGAGCATCTCAATTTGTACATGAAAGCTGTTAGAGTATAATAAATTATTTTGTTTTTTCCCTTGATTCAACTTTTGAATATTTAGATTTTTTTAGTAAGTATTTCTCTTTTGTTGTAGTTATATATTTAAGTTTTTAAATCCTGTAACTATTTTTTTTTGACGAAAGATTTTGATTTTATTAAAGGGAAGTAATTTCAAAACATTTATAAATGAATGCTTTCAAATAAATTTCTTATGATGTGAAGTTCAAATTTTTCCTTATTTTAAGCCTCATGTAGTTCAAATTTTATTATTTTATTCTCGTAATGTAATATTAATATTGTACCGTGTTTCTTGTAATATGTGATAAAGAAATTGTTCTTGGATAAGGAAATGTGTTCCCAGATGTAAAGTGTTGTATTGTGAAAAGAATAACAAGGTGTATTAAAATAAATAAATATGTTACTGAAACAAACATGTCGTGGATTTGATTCCTTTATGGATGTCTACGAAACATCAAAACGCAATTGCAATCTCTTAATATATTATTTTCTTCAATACTTCTGAACACCATACGTCTTGCTAAAAAGACCAGAATTCTAACTTTTCTAAATGCAGCAAAATCGAAACCATCGGTGTAAGAACAAAGAAACTCTATTTCCTTTATACAAATTTCATTTCAGTGCCCTGCGCTAAAAAAAAACTATAAAAAAAAAACTCCCTTTTCTGTCAATGGTCCGTTCAAAAGCTAACGACCTTCTCTCCTACAAAATAGTAACCTCACCCGCAGGTAAGGAGAATGGTACCAAACACTCAAACATTGCCGCAATCATAACATAAACTGTAAGTACTTCAGAATTTTTTTGGTAGCCAATAAATACAATGGATAAATGGCAAACATATGAAAAACAGGTGCTAAATTTTGAAAGAAATTTTATAAAAATACTTATTATAAGACTTGATATATAGAGTTCTATAACTATGTGAATATTTAATATTTCAAACGGAAAATATACTCTGTCATATATATATGCACCCAAAAGAAATCTAACTTGGTAAGAATGTAGTCTGGTAAGAGATATGCAAATGAGAGTAAAATTTCGACGCCAATGATAAAAGGGTAAGCTCCCTATGCTCATATGGTATGCACCGTTGGGAGAGTTTAAAAGCATAAGTGCTCATACCGTATGGCAGTGCTTCTCAAACTTTTAATATTCGTGACCCAATATTCAGTCATCATTTTCATCGCACCCCCCTCCATACAATAACAATGCATTGAACTCAATAATACTATACGTTGACACTAACGCTACAATATTAATTTACCCTCTTATATGCCACCACCGTACATAAACGTCATGCTCTGCCAAGACATTAATTTTCTGGACGTATATATACGTCTTTCCGAAAGTGCGATCTTCTCTGTGTGCTGCTATTCATAAAATTATTCCGAAGGATTTGGAATGCAATAAAAGGGTCTTGACAGTATTTGTAAAGGATTCACTCATTTCAGAGGATTTCCTTATTTATTCCTTTTCTCCTCCCTCCCCAAAAAAAAACATAAAAACACGCGTGCCTACGTAGAAAACGGTGGCACTGGGGAGCGAATCGCGTAACTTAGGAATTAATTATAAACCGTTTAAATTATCAAGGTAAGTGTTAATACAAGCCCATGGGGTCACTGATAATGATCAAACTTATTCTTAACTTAATATTGTTGAACTAATAATGAAATACATAGCAAAGTACTGATACATTTGTAAGGGTATTATATTTTACCTTCAGTAAATTTATAATTTTTTAAAAAAATCTTTTATTTTCGACTTTTCAATATGCTCGGGCCCCCCTCGTAGAGTTATCACGCCCCCCAAGGGGAGCGCGCCTCCCAGTTTGAGAAACGCTGCCTATGGTTATTCAAAAAGTTCTATCGACTTGAATGGACTGTATTATGTCTAGAAATGCCTCGGAGACGTAACTGGTGACAGTAGGAACAGTTGTCTGACTTTGAAAGAGGGCATATAGTCGCTCAGAAAAACAGGTTGGTCGAATAGGCGTATCAGCCGACACCTTGGTTGGAGCGATGTAATAGCTACTCGTTGTTGGCAATAATGGATCACGGAAGGGATAATAATAAGGTAAAGATAATTTATTGTAATAAAGATATAATTTATAGTTGCTCATATTGCTAACATTAGTTAATCAGCAGAAAAACGAAGCTGTGTTTTGTATCTGTTACTGGTACAATTAACTTTTCTACTCCTTGAACTTCAAGGATATCGTAATGCTGGACTAACCAATGGTCACGTGGTACTTTTTTGTGATGTTTTAGCACTTTTTACTTTTTCTATCAAAGTTAATAATTCTTCACGAGTAAATGCAGCATTGTTTAGCTTTATTCAACGCTTATTTAATAAAGATTCAAATCTTTCTTGCATTAAGGCCTGTTTATTTACAGGTTGGACTCTCATTCCTATACAGAAGTCATTTCTTGGAAACAGGTTGCAAAAATATATTTGTAAGAAATACAAAAGTAAAATGCTAACATAGCTACATCGTTTAAATTTTATGTCCAACAGCAACGTAATGAAGGTCACGCTCGCACGTACACACGCCCACACGCACACGTACACAGCATTACAAAGCAGTTATAAGTGGTTAAAAACTTACTAAACAGAGCCAGAATCGGTTTTAGAATTTTCAAGTGCTGTATTTCATACTTTGACGATCAAATAATCGTTATTCTATAGAATAACTAGTCAAATCGTAGAATTCAATCATTTTATATGCTTTAACTGACTTGTCTAGTTATTTTATGAAATACCTAGTTATTCTCAGAAATAACGGGTCTCAATCTTTGATGCAGTGTTTCTCAAACCTCGTGGCGTGCCCCTAGAGGGGTGTGATAACCCTACAAGAGGGAGGAAGCGAGTATATTAAAAAGTCGAAAACACAAAATATCTTTTAAGAAAAATGTTAATTTACTGAAAGGAAGCAAAACATTTTACTTTCTGACATAATAAAAAATAAAATACACATTTACACTGATATACTACACTTATAAATATATCAGTACTGTCCAATGTAGTAATAGTTTTAACAGTTCTAAGTTAGGAACAAATTTAATAATTACCAGTGGCTAAGGGCATGCCATAAAATTACACTCATGGACAAAAAAATTAGCGCACCAAGAAGGAGGCGTCAATATGAAACGAAATTTTACATACGTAATGACTACTTTGATATAAGTAAATGATAAGAAAAAATCAAAGAAAAAAACTCATTTATTTCAGAGAAAAATTCAAAAGAACGGAGGATTTAATACCCTGTTGAACCCCCTCTAGCGTGAATGCACGATGCGATACGAACGGGCATTGAGGTATACAAGTTCTGTATGATGTCTTGAGGCATTTAGTTCCACATTTGATGTAACCTTGCTTCTAATGCATTCAAACTCGTGGGATGCCCAACTCGCTGTCCAAAATGATCCCAAATATGTTCGATTAGAGACAAATCTGGGGATTGGTCAGGCCAAGGAAGGGTAGTAACAGTGCTGACACAGACCCCTTGCTGTGTGAGGCCAAGTATTGTCTTGTTGAAAAAGGGCTCCTGGGAGCCGTTGCATGAGTGGCAACACATGTGGTGGCAGGATGCCATGGACATACTGCTGGGCGGTCATGGTGCCACAAATCAATACTAGGGGACCGTGTATTGTAGGCAATGACACCCCATATCATCACACCAGATGTGGGAACGGTGTGTTGCAGTAAGGAAAAGGCAGGACCACAGGGTCTCCACACACGAACACAATTGTCATCACTGCTGTGATTGAATCTGGATTTATGGTTAAAGACGACCTGGTTCCATTCCACTGCAGTCCAGTTTCCTCAAACGGAGGCGTCGATGGGTGGGCGTCAAGGGCAGCACACGTAATGGGCACCGCGATCCCAAATGTCTTTCAGCCAGGCGCCTTCGTATGATTCGAGAAGACACAGGGGCCCTACTGAAGGTGCTACCTGTATCTGGATGGCGGCCGATGAAGCAGTTGACTGTATGCGTGCATTTCTTACGATGTGGCGGTCTTCTCGACGACTGATTTGTCGAGGGCATCATGAGCCTGGTCTTCATGTAAATGACATCTTTCGGATCCACTCGTCCCAACACCTCCTCACGACGCAATCAGAGCGGCCTAATTGACGAATTACTCGCCTAGCTGACCCTTAGCTTCCATCATGCTGATGTTTCTTCCCCTCTCAAACTGCGACAGCTGCTTGTATTGTCTTCGTAAACGGTGTAATGTCATGTTTACCTCAGCTCTTCCTTTGTAAACGATTCAGCTCACTCAAACAAGCTTTGGCTACCTGTTTTTTACTCCACGGAGAATGACGTTAAACGCCCTCTACGAGCTATACGTAATGCGCAATCACGCTGCATTTCTTATCATTTACACACACACATATATCCCATATATCCCCAACATGTACCTTCATTCTATGTTTCGTTAAAATCCCACAATTATTTCTTGGTGTACTAATTTTTTTGTCCATGAGTGTATATACAAAATTTAATACTTATGTTGATAATTTGTACTGTGTACAGTTAAAATCGTACTGTAGTCTTACGTCAAAGTATACTATTATTGAATTTAATACAATATTATTTTATGAAGGGGGCATTGAAAATTAAGATTGAAAATTGGGTCACAATTATAGAAAGTTTGAGAAGCACTGCTTTTACGGTAACTAATACAATAAACAAAAAATTTAAAATTTAAAAGATGGGACCATTTATTAGTCTTTTCATCAAATGTGCATGTTTACATTGCATATTTATTGTATATCATTTGTTTCCATAAAAGTAATATTAAGTTTTAATTTTGCAATGCATTTCTCTAGCGGTAATTTCTCTGAATTATTATTTGCTTATTAAACAGGAAGTTTTAAAAATATTTCAATTGAGTTGTATTCAATAATCGCTTAAATAAATTTATTAAAATATCAATATTCGTTTAAGAAATAGTTATTTTCAGATGATTCAAGATTTTTTTCCTTTCTTAGACGCATATTATCTATTTTCGATCTACATCGGGGAGTTGGAAGATCTCAATGCTCAAAAAGTTCCCGATCAAAGGCTAAAAAATTGTACCAGAAAGCATAAAAGGCTTAAAATAGATGTAAGATATTATATTATGGAAAAGAGATTCAAACTAGTACGAAATATAGAAGAAAATTCCTCAAGGATATAGAGGATGAAAGAAACTTCGTCGAACTCATGAATATTTTTCTTATATAAAACCTATGCTCTACCATCGGTTGACACTTTTTCGAAATGTATTTTAATAGATTCAGTAGGAGACATATCTAAAATATTATCCGTGGCAGTTTAAGTAGACTGATATTTTGTATCTAAAAATCTAATAAACGATTTATATTTATTTCATTAAAATTTAATATTTTTAGGTATGTGTACGGCTTATAGAAATTAAATTTATTCAAGCCCCTTAAATGGAAACAGAAAAACCTTTCTATTGCCTTTAAAATTAGAGCATTTATTTTGTTTCTTATTTAACTTTCTTTATAATGCTACTTTAAATAGAATGAAAAAAGTATGAACAAAGCTCATATTCTGACAGCTGTATAATTTTGATCACTATAACATTTTAATTGCTTTTATTTAATGTATTTTAAAGCTTTCATCAAACTCAAATCGATGTATCTCGTATACAATTAACCCTTAACTTCGCACTGTTGCATTTCTGCAACATATGATTTATTTTAATTTAACAGACTCAATATTTTTTTATTTAACTACAAATCACTTATCTGAGAAAAAAAGATTACTGCAACGAAATACATGCTAATTTTGTCACTAGATGGAAATACATTTTTTCCAGAAATCACAACAATTATAAAAATCTCCGATGCCTCAAAACTGTGTTTTGCTATAAAAGAATCCATTTTATTTTTACCCCCTTTTTATTGACGAAATAAATTACCAGGTAAGAAATTTAAACCTTTGATGAATATAAATGAATCATATAAAAAAAAGTTTTGTAACTTAAAGCACTAATGCACAATATTGCATGTCTGCAACAAACAAAAAAATGACTGAAATTCAATTTAAAACTGCTTAATTTTTCATATTTTACTTTTATTATTACTTGAAACACGATATAATTTTTCTTAGAAATTTAAAATATTGCGAAGTTAAGGGTTAAACGTACTTTCATGAGAGTTTTGGAGGATCTAACTTTGTTTATATTTCAGTGAATACCCTCAGAAATTTTGAAATTATATGGTGCATACGAAAATAGAGAGAGAATATTTTCAACAAAGCTAATTACAGAAAATTCTAATTTTGAGTTTAAAAGTTGGTAATATTTTTTGTATTTGTATTTGTCAAATTCCAGAGCGGAAAAAATATTTTTTTAAAAACATATTTTTGAAAGAAATTGCTAACAATTCTATATAGGTTTACGAAGATAAAAGGCGAGAGACTTATTCAGGAAGTTAAACCATAACATACGCTCCTACACATTTTTACTTCATTGCATTTCTTAAAGAAACATAAAAAGACATATTTTCTCCAAAGCGTTTGAGTCTGTACCTATCAATATTTTTATCCATATACGTATATAATAGAAATTTTAATTTCTGTCAATTAAAAAGTATTCGCTATGATTTTCTTATTATGCTAAAAAATGATTTTTATCTTAAAAAAATACATCTAATAACAACCAAAAAAACATAAAATATCGGGGACGTCTACAGAAGCTTTCTTCATGAATATTTTTTTTTTGCTTCTTCCAATAGCAAATAATCTCATTTAAGTAATGAGAAAATAAGTTAGAAATATTTTACCATAATTTTTCGTTTGTAAACAAAATGTAGTTAGGCGTGGTTGGTACATGCATAGAAAAGATCTCAACGCGCATATGTGAGTTTTTCCTTCCTGTGGGAAGTACCATACAATATTGCTGTCGAAAGTATTATTATTAAAAGGAGTGATAAGTAAGTGCAATTGGGTTTCGTTTTTGACATAACGGCATACAACTTAAGGCTGTCTTCGGTTAATGTTAAAGAATAGGAGCCGAATTTGGAACATTTTTTTAGATATAAAAGAAATGAAAAATTAATATAATATTCTGGCTTCACTATCCTTTAGAGAGCAGCATTTTTTTTTTTTATCATACTGCCGATTTTTAACACAGTTGACCCATTTTTTTCTGGTATAAAATGTGTCTCGCGTTTTTCTCTTATATCGTAATGTTAAATGAGCTGTCCCTTCACATATTCAAATGAAAAAATTATTCATGGAATATTTTGAAATTTTTGAACATACTGTATTGTTAACAGAAGTATGAGTTATAATTTTGCAAATTTCAATGAAAAAATTAAAGCATTTTCTATCTGAAAATCTGTTTCGCGTTTAGTTCAAGCTCTTGTATTTTTATATACCAAAAACAGCCTTAAGTAACACTGCTACATTAAATTTTAATATGTGCGAAGTTTGGGATACTCAAGTATATTAGGTCAGCAAGAGTTTCCAGTCCTTCCATGAAAGGATGGTACTTTCAGATAACAGAGTCGTGCAACCATTTCAAACTGGTTGCACATCATTGATGAGAATTGCACGTTCTGATATATTTTAAACATTCATAAATGAGATAATCGTTGACCAAGTAAGGACTCCGGTAATGCAGGATCTTCGAATCACGATCAGAATTTGCAAACGAGATGAATATTTGAATTGGATTCATTCACCCATTGTGACTACAGATTTGGGGTTTAAGAGGAAAATTATGGTCTAGTCCACACATTCTTCCCTAATTTCTGGTCCAGTACGAAAGGATATTGCAAAGTTTTGGTTGTTAGTAAAAAATAATTGTGTCAGAAGTTCAATATTTATTTGACCTTCTTAATATTGCTTACAAAGTCACCATTGGAAGTTATAAAATTCCCCCAGTGTTTCTTGACCTTTCAAAGGCCATCTTCGTAGAAAGCAGATTGAGTCAAAACCATTCCCTACACCCGTTGGTGACTTCATTCAAGCCAAGATCAAAAGAATAATTTTTGAGTTCCTGGAAAAAGGTAAAAAACCCCGCTTCGGATAAGATCGGTAGAATGGGCAGATGCGAAAAATTTCCCAAAAACCCCATCAATTGGATTCTTAAATCCTCCTCAAGGTGTTCGTGGATATCTGTCGAATTATTTTTTAACACACCCCAAACATATCATAAAATTTTTCTGACGTGCGATGCTAAAAATTAGATTTAAAAAACGTAAAAAATATACCCTTTTCTTTAAAACATCTTTAAAAATATAATATTCTATCAGATATTTCGTATTATTTATCATCCAGTTTATTAAAAAAATTGATATTAAATCTCTTTTTCGAAATGTTTTATTTTAACATCACTTAGTTCTTAAAAATAAATTATTTTTTGTAATAATAATTCTTTAATGCTTTGAGCGAGTCTTTTGAAATGAAAAACTGTTTATTAGAGGAAAAAAATTCTGTATCTTATCATTTTTTTGGATGTTTTCTTGAGACATAATATAATGTATAGTTGAAAATTTTGAAATGGATGTTTTAAAAGTAAATGATCAGGATTTTTTTCCCCTTATTAAATATAGTCATAAGAGGAATATGATTGATCTATCTTTTTCAAACACAGGATTATATTTATGAGATATTTGTTGTGCTATTTTCTATCTAGATAATGTAGTTATTAAATGAATTTATAGTTAAGAATATTTTTAACAATGTTTGCAAATATCTAGGGCTAATTTATTTTTTAATTCAGTTACTAACATGAGAAAGAAACTATAAGTAGCAACCTTTTCTTTAAGCTAAAATATTTGACATATAGTGATTCACTAAAGTACATAGCATTTATTTATAAAATGAATAAAAATTACATTATGTCATCCTCAAAAAAGCTTAAGACTAAATTTTCCATTATTTAATTATTGACCATAAGATTATGTTCGAAAAATGGAGACGTGTTCCGTAAAATATTTACTGGGTAAATCCTTTTTTTAAGCATCAAAATGCTTCTTTCTAAAACCTTTGTTTATTGAATAACCTGGAATATTAAAAAATTTTTTTGTAATGCATCGTATAGGAAATAAACATTTAATGTTTTATTATTGGAAAATATGGAAGCATCATTAGTGTTTTTTTCCGGGTACACGAAACTTTTCTTGTCTACTTTAAAATCTTCTCGTGTAGTTTCAGAATAAAGAAAAATAATTTATCATTTAAAAAAAATTGTTTATTCTGTATAAAATGAAATTTTTTTTTAATATGCATTCAGCCCAAATTTGAATGTTAAACAATACCTTTGTCAAAATAGATAAAAGGGATTTAACGTTGAAGTAATTTTTGAAAGCACTACTTGGGAAAATCATAAAAATAAAGGTAAATATTAATGTAACATTTATAAAAAGTAATCATTTTAGAATCAATTTCATATGCTCACCTATAAAAATACAGAAAAAAATTCCATTTACGTCATGATCAATTTATTTTTTTTCTCGTATAAGTGCTATAAATATTTTGATGTGTTAAACATTTTTGCAAACAAATTTTATTAATTATTTAATTGTGAAATTATTCTTATATGTTTTTTAACTGTGAGATTTTCTTTTTGGTTTTGGTCATATTTTAATTTTTTTTTTTGTATACGAAGCTGAGTTTGACGTAAAATGAATAATGCGACAACACATTTTTTTCTATAATTTAGATGTCTGGAGCAATTTTAGAAATATTTAGATAAGTTTAACGAGAATTTTTGGGAATTGACGTTTCTATGACCCATTACAAACATTAAAACCATTTGATTACCGAAAAGGGAATTATAAATTTTGCAGAGTCATATTTCTCTAAGTTTGTGTTGGTAATAACCATTTGATTCTTCTAATTTTGTGAAAATTTGGTTTAGTTGTTTTACTAGGTATTTTTTCTTTTCATGTTTAGTTCTTAAAACAGTTTTATTAGACATCTTTTTCCTTAGTAAGTTATATTTCCATTTTTTTTATTTTGACATGTTTTCTTTATTTATAAGCATGGAAAAATTTTTAATAGAGAAAATATTAATCTACCTTTGATCTAAGTTTAAATTCTCATTATATTTTCAATGTTGGTAATCATGCTGCTTATTTAAATTGTGGTTAATATTTGCTTGATAGAATTGCTTTGAATGAAATAAATTTTAAATTTTGCATCTAAAATAATTTCTGTATTTTCTAGAATAATATTACCTCTTAAAATTTACTCCCTCGGGGCTCCCTTCCTAGGTGGGTACGGTGTCTAATCTCAGGTACCCTAGTGATCTTTCCTTTTCCCAAGGGGTTTTTACTATCTTTGGTAACACGGGTGTCCGACCGGGTACCCCAGTGATCTCTCGCCCTCCATTTTTAATTCATTTCTCCTTTTCTTCTTTTCCCGTCAGACCACAGACCTATGAATTTTGGTGCAGTATAGCCAAAACTGGCTCTTGCGCCATAAAACACCAAACTCAACTCAACTCAACTTAAAACTTACTTTCAAGTTCCTTCTGCAATTATACTTTTCTGATTCTTAGTTCACGTTATGGCTCGGAGGAACACTGCATAATTCATCAAATACTATAATATTTATGAATTTTTTAAAAAATAAGTCTGAATTCAGTGTACCAAATTTAACAGTTATTTATAATATTCATTAGATGCAAATGAATGTCTCATTCTTCACTCTAAAACGCATATATTTTTTCAGTTGAATGGAACAATATTTTCTGTGTCGCCCATTCGGTCTAGTGGTTAGCGACGTTGTCTGCTGCGTTGTAGGGCCTGGGTTTAAGTCCCGGAGAAGACATGGATGTTCGTGACTGTATAATACTTTTGCGGCATCGGGGTGCTTTCAATAGCCGCAAGTTCTCTCGTGAGGTTGGTGAAAGGTGAAGAGAGGTGGGAGGTCCCCAGGGTGTTCTCCTTCTAAATTGGAATGGAACTGAGCTAAATTATACTATCCCATGTGATGGCACTCAAGGCTACGGCCAACCACAGGCGTATATCTTGAAGTCACCTATCTGGCTCAGCCTTTTCTTACTTCCCTTCCGAAGGCACGACAACAACATATTTTGCAATTTGAAAAATAAATATGGAGTATATCATATTGCATATTCTATTATAAAATGTATAAATAGCATTATATAATATCTTACTCAACTGATATATCTTACTCAACACACACACAACCATACTTTGAAAAGGGCGCAATATGAATTATTTTTTAATGTGAAAGCAAACATTTTGTTACGAACCTGCAGTGCAACTTTACTTTACTTCTACTATAAAATAAACAGTAATTCGTACATTTTTTTCTATCAATTATTTCTTAATTATGTAAGAATATTTTTAGTTAGTATAACACAAAAATACATCTTAAAAGTAATAACGTTTTCTTCTAATGTTTGATTGATAAATCACTTCTATGCTGAAATAAAGTATTTTGATCTAAATTGAAGTTTAATAAATGGTTTCTTCAAGGGTTACAAGACAGTTTTCTAAAGAGGTGACTGCAGGAAAAAAAGAGCTTTAAGTTCTATCATTGGGAGAACGAAAACATAATGAGTTTGTTTTCAATTTTAGCGGCGCATTTTCAAGAGGAAAGCAGCTGCAAACCACACAAAAGAAATTTTTTTTAAATGATTTTCTTTTTATTCATGGAAAACAAATTAAATTTCTTAGATAAGGTGTTTTTATATCATTCAGAGATGGTTGTTTATAAAAATGAAACACACAAAAACAACATTACTTCTAAAAAAGCTGCTTTTAAGTTGTTTTTGAATTATATTATGATTTATCCGTTCTGAGAATATAAATGGATAAATAAGCTCATTTAATGCAATTATATGGTATATTTAAAATGTCAATAAGTGCGAAATTCTTTTAAAAGGTTTTATAAATAATAGGAATTAGATGGATCTCTCTAACCGTTAAGCTACCGAGGTGGCTTAAAAGTACGGAATACAAAACTGATTTTATTGTGCTTGGGATATTTATAGTTTGCAAATATAGAAAAGATTTTTGAACGGTTTGAATAATTCTTTGTCACTACGTGTAATTTTAAAAAAAATAAATGTTTTTTTTTTTTGTATTTTCTATATCCCTTTCTCTATTTCAAAAGAATATCGTTATGCAGTTAGACTCATCTTGATTTACATAATGTTGTTTAGATATTTTCGATGAAATTTATATTTTTAAAAAGACCAAGAGATCAAAATCAAAAAATTGCGCATTCTATTCTTTGTACGAAAAATTTCGTAAACTGAAGCAATAGCGAATTTAAGCATTTTAAATATTTATCACCTATTGAAGTAAATAATTTACTATTAGATGTGAAATGTAAATTGGGGAAAATCCGAATTAGTAGATAGTCTGTTCTATTCAATTGAGTTGTTTATTCTATTCATGTGTATTCTATTCAATAAAGTAAAAAATTGATGTCATATATTAAAAATCGAATGTACAAACTTTTTGTGCATGAATGTATATGAAATTTCTTTAAGAGTGAATGTACATAATAATAAGAGGAAAAATAAAAAAAATTTCCTTCGATTTGGATTTTTTTAAAAAATATAATGTTTTATTTTGCAATCAAATTAAAATATTAATTAAAATTTATTTTCGAAGTGTTTTATAGTTCTTTTTATTTAAACTCTAATAATTTTAGTTAATGTATCCAGTTTTGTTTTGTGCTAATAAATTTAATGCATGAATTCCTATGGACATCTTGAAAGTACCATGAGGACGATGATTATGACATGATTCCAGGTATATAGGTGAGATATTCCATTTTTTCTATTTTTATTCCAAGCATTATGTTATCTCAAGGGGAAAAATGATATTTATAAACTATTATAACGCATTTTTTTCTAATTTATTGGAATAAAAAACACCAATAAAGGACATTTAAATTTTAAATTCCTTCTGAAGTTGTTTTAGAAGGTACTGATAACTTTTTTTAGATTAATTTTTCGCTTATTTTATTTTTTAATATAATTATCTCTTTTTAACCCTCCTCTAAGCGTCCAAATCTCTGAGATGCCTAGGAATCCTAAGATGCCTATGTATGGTGTAAAACAGATTTTGTGCTCAAATTTAATAAAAAGCTAAACATTTAATTTTTTAAGGAAAAACTTGTAACTTATGAAGTGAGTTTAAAATACTACTCCTCATACAAAAATTGACGTACATATATGAAATTTGATTTACAAGTACGTCAAACTATGTATAATAAAAGTTGGTATGGGTTTTGTGATAACAAGATTGGTATTCGTACAATACTTATTTCTACGAATGCTGATTGAAAATTCCTTTAAAAAAAGTGTAAATTCTAAATTCAATTATTTTTTAAAAAAATAAGTATTGCTTTGATCGAAAAATGCATACCAACATTTGCTTCATGTACAGTTAGCATCAAGTGAAAAATATTTCCGAGTATTATGCACAACAGTAATTTAGTGTAAAAAAAATTAGATTTGATATTTTGACCGATTTTGTTCAATTGAATCGCACTGTGTCCTCTTAATCTTCATGTTTTTTCTGTAACATACAGTGCAGTTTTCAATTTTATACTAAAATAAAACTCTATATGAATATTTTACAACTTCTTTAAGATGAATTTTCTGCTGGGAATTGAGATGAATCTGAGAGATGTTACGCGAAGACGTCATTTGTGAGTGTGTGTGTGTGTGCGTGTGAAGGTGGCTTGAGAGTAACATTCACATACCTCTTTCATTGCGACTGAGGATTGAAGAAATACCTGATGTACAACGCCCTGTTCAAGCCGAAAAACCAAGAGAAACAACACCATGAAAAATTTAACTTCTGATTATATCTTAAATATTATATTATGACGTATGTAACATTCCTGAGTACCTAATTTAATCAAGTTTGTGCCAAAGCAATTTATTAAAAAAGGATTTCAGCATTAAGAGTATCTTTATTATAATTTTTTATAGACGTAATTAGTTTTGTTCATTGAAACAGTTACCAAAGAAATGGTTTCAATTTTCCTATTTTTTTTCTACATACGAATTAATTTGTAAATTTACATTTTTTTTAACTTTTGAGGGACTTTTTTTCCCTCTCTCCCTTTTAATATACATCATATATCCTTTGTTTTTTTCCTTTAATCCCTACGGCCATTGAATGCTTGCGGGCTACAGTAGATAAGTGCTTCTATCTCTTATTTATTACTTCAGAAACAATCGATTATTTCGATACGTAGATAATGCTATAGATAAAACAGCAATTAAGAGTTTCTGTCACAAACACTGCATCTTATATCATTATTTTAGATATAACAATACGATTTAATGTCAAATCCCACCAATAAAATGATTAAAACATCTTCAAATTTAAGTATGATGTCGGATTGAATGGATTGAACTATGGATTGAACTTTTGGAAGCGCGCCTAGCGGAGGGTATATAGGTATTGTAATGAAATTTCAAAGTTTGCTTTTTATGTAAATAACTCGGACCAAAGTATTTCGACTTATTGAAGAGGAAATTATGTTATTTGCTTGACGAAGCTAACGCGTATTCAAATTCCTTTCCATTAAATAACCCTCAATAATTTATTAAAAAGATTAAATCATACTTACTGAATATCTGTAACAAAACCTGAAATGTCATACAGTATAATTATGGAAGTAACACACACTAATGAGTATTTTGAAATATCGAAGAAATTATGTTTTTGTAAAATACCTATATCTTACTCAAATTTCATTGTTTGACAAAATAAAATCCGAGTACATTAAATTCATTTTAAAATTTTTAAATGCGTGTTTTGTTAATAGTTTAGGAATGTCTTCCCCTAACTAATATTTCAAGTGTAAACCAAGTAATTTACTTAGATAGAAATTTTCAAATAGGAATTTCTTGAACAAAAATTAAGTAAAATCAGCATTAACATTTTGTTTCATTTGTTATTTCACGTACTAAACGTTACTTATACGAAAGGAATGGCCCATAGCTCCTTTGGGTTCGTTTCTGCTTTCTATTTAGTTAACAATCCATTAAGATAACTGTAACAGCACCGTCTATTGATGCAAGCATGTATATTAAAAGTCACAGTTAGTTAATATGATTATAATGACGTGTATTCACATGAATTATCCCCCATTATATAATGACATACCGCTTAATCATTAGCGGTTCAACGTGTTTTAAATGTGTTTGTAGAAGAGAATGTGTTCTTTAAACTATATATATATATATATATATATATATATATATATATATATATATATATATATATATATATATATATGCATTGTAATTATGACAAGTAAAATATATTTAAAACATTATTCGTGTTTGTAAATTAATATGATTTATTCAAATAAATTCATATAAGATACATGTATTTATTTTTAACACTTTGCATGCCGGTGGTGAATTTCGAGGGGAATTTGGTCATTCAGTGAAACTGCAATAATTTAATTACTTCGTTCTTCCAAACAAAATGTTTATTTTTATTGTTTTTCTTTAGCAATACCCATTTTCCAGCACAAATCTTCAAAATACTCACTTATACTTGACACGTGATTCAGTGATTGCAAGAAGCGTATAAGTATATTTCCTAATTTTACTAATAGTATCTACTTAGTGGACTATATTTTGTTGAATGGCAGCTTTTTATAATGATAAATTGCCTTGGTGTCGAAATGACACCAATGGACGTTCTAGGTATATTTAGTTGGAAAATCACTCCGAATTAATCTAGAACCACATTTTTCTATGTAATTATCAAGGAAAATGATGAAAATTCACAAAAAAATTTCAAATTCCCTGCAAAAATGCGGAAAGGAGAAAAAAAAATAACAGGCTCTGGTGTCATATTGACATATTGTCATATTGTCGGACGTACTAGTGTTGAATCATGACTCAGCCGACTCTATCTTAGAAATTTACAGCAGAATCAATAATTAAGTAAATACTTAAGGTGAGTCAGTAGGCTCAGCATCTTCAAAATATCAATTTTGATTTTTTTACACTTCTAAAATCTCCAAAAATAGACCTTTCCAGTGATATATTACATATTTTATGATTTAGAAGTATGTCAAAACGAGCTTTAAAAAATAATTAGCTGTTATGCTAAGCCCACTTTGACAGATAAAAGTGTAAAAAATGATCTTTTACACCTGAGAAGTTGTTGTAAAGCCTCTTCTTTTTTTATTTAATCATACGCAATTAACTGTAGAAAAAAATCTGTATAATAACAGCTGCAAATTCAACTGTTAATTTCTTTACCTACTTCTGGAGTTAAGTTTGTAAATTTTTTCAAAACATTTGCTTTAAATCAGTGCTTCTCAAACTTTCAATATTTGCGACCCAATATTCAATCATATATAATTTTCATCGCGCCCCCCTTCCTGCATACAATAACAATGTATTGAGTTCAATTATACTATACTTTGAAGCTAAGCCTACAATACGACTTTAATCTCTGAAATGCCACTGGAGTATATTAATGACTTGTTCAGCCAGTGCACTAATTGCCCCAGATGTATATATACGTCTTTCCGAAATACGATCTTTTCTGTGAACTGCTATCCATTAAACTATTCCGAAGACTTTGAAATGCAATAAAATGACCTGGCAGCAGGTTTGCGGAAAATTACTTATTTCAGAGGATTTGCTTATTTATTCCTTTTCTACCCCACCCCAAATACACCACATACGCTCGCCTACGTGTTAAACCATGCTATTAGGGAGCGAAGTGAGCAATTTTTAATCGGCATTTAAGGGAGTATTTATAAAGCGTACAAATGATCAAGGTAAGTGTTAATTTTTGCATATATTTTTATATATGACAATCCCATGGGGTCATTGTTCTTAACTTAGTATTGTTAAAATAATTATAAAATATATTGCACAGTACAGATATATTTATAAGTGTATTGTTTCAGTGAAAACGTGTACATTATTTTTTATTATGTCAGAATATATATTGTTTGTTTACTTTTAGTAAATTAATATTTTTTTTAAAAATAAACTTTTGTTTTCAAATTTTAATATACTCGCGCCCCCCTTATAGGGTCATCACGCCCCCTAGAGGGGCGCTCCCCACAGTTTGAGAAACACTGCTTTAAATGATTTGAAATTTAAAACCTAGGTGAATGTTCTGTGGTGTATTGAAAAGAGGCGTTTCCTTCGAAATCTTACCCTTACTCTAAAAAGATGCTTATGCTTTTAAATACTGCATAACTTGTTTGTGATTACTCTATTCAAAATGTGTTGGAAGTTATTTGCGAAAATGATAATAATAAAAACATTGCAGTTGCTTGTAAATGAGACATGACAGAAATGAGGCTACACGTCTTTAAACGGTACACTTACTGCAACCAACATAGATACTGGACATAGATACTGGGCAACATAGATAGATGTTTAAGTACTTTCGAATTACTGCATATGTAAAAACCCGCCTTTTCATCAAAAAATATTAAAAAGAATTTTGCATCATCATCGTACCCCTTCAATTCCCTTCAAGCGAAATTAAATGGAAATCAAGAATTCTTCAACACATTCATTACCCTTAAAATAATAGCTTTTAGTGCATATTTTTATCTATTTATTTTTTGACGAGGTAATTTTTTTCTACAAAAATTACTGTTTTGTAAAATTTATATTTTTAAAATTATTTGTAAATTTACTGTATGCATGAACTTTTTTACGTTCCTTATATATAATTGTGTATACTTCAGTATAAATAAAAAGTCTAATTAATATACAGTTAAAATTTGAAGTCTTTACATTTAACAATTTCTGAGAAAAATGTACATAAAAAAGCTCAATTTACATTGCCGGTATAAGGGGCACCAAATCCTTTTAATTATACCTATTATTTTTTTTAAAAAAATCAATGGACAAATAATTACTTCAAACTGGAAAACACCTAGGCTGAGAAATTACTAAAAACTGGAAAACACCTAGGCTGAAAAATTACTAAAAACTGATATTTTGTACTATAAAAATTGTGACATTTTGTGCGTTTGTGCTTTTTCTAGGTACTGACACTGGATAATGCTTATTCTAATATCGCATCTGAGCAGGATTCAAGAGGAAAAAATTGCAGAAAGAGAAAAAAACTCAGCAAAATATTTTCTAAACTCGTATTCTGTATTTATGGAACCTGAAAAATGACCGAAAAATAGCTTGTATATATTCACAACCACACATCAACATAATGTCGATTTTTAAGCAGTGAATATTTTATAGAAACATTCCTGCTTCAGGATTCTCCAAATTTTACATACTTTTAATGTCTCATATTTCGTTCCATAACTTAGGAATAAAAAGTGAAAAAATATAAAAATCGCAGTCTTATATTATCTTACATTTGAGAAGTGGTGCTGTGGTCTGACAGCAAAAGCCAAGGCATTTAGGTGGCAGGAAAATAATTTTAAAAGAAAAGAAATACGATCTTTCTATAAAGTAAAGAATAATGTGAAAAATAATTTCCATTGAACACATTATGAATACTTAATCAATGATGTGTCAAAAATTGCGAACCCATTTTCTTAGGATTGTACAGGTTTATTACTCGTCAATTGACGTAGTTAATGTTGGACATTGATGAATAATGGTATCTTATCTTTTTGAATATAATTTAATTGAAAAGGGAAAATAAGGAGAAATAGCTGTAATATATTGAACACTGATATCACTTATTTACGTTTTTATTGATTGAGAGTTTTAAATAAATAAAAAAGAACTCCCTCCCAAAAGAAAATCATGCGTAATACAGAAAACAATGTTAAAATACTAATACGAATTAAAGGATTATAGGAGAAGCTACATACTATTGATAATAAACTTCGTAGATTTAAACCATGGAGAAGGGATAGCTTGTCACTCGATGCAATTAAATTCTTTTCCCTACCAACCGTACCCCTCATCCCTAAAGGGGACATAGAGACCAGATTCTGTTTGACTTACAGAATCCGTCTGTATACTGCATTGACAAACTGTTTAAACCATGTGTTTATTTAACCGTCACCTTGGACGAAATTCGTGACACTATGGCTACTTAGGGACCACCGTATATTATAAGATCAAGGTAAAAATTTCAAGCAGGACATAGGAATATTTAAATTATACACCTAAAAGGGTTTAATCGTATGGTTGTATTTCCCCACATACGGTATTTTAAAATGATCAGAAAAGATTTTCTAAAAATTCTTTGAAGTATTATTCACTGATAATTATGCATAATAATAATCAACAGTTATTGATAAATACTTTAATTTTATTACAAAGCAATGATTTACAGGGAAAAGGTTTAAATGAGATATTCAAATTTCTATGACAAGGATATTTTTAAACATGTGAGAGTATTTTTATCTTAAAAACTAAATACTTTCTTTTATACACGAATGAAAATGTTGAAAAAAATAAGAATGAATAAAATTAAAACTTGTGATACACTACTACTGCAAAACTTATTGAATAGAGTATAGAAAACAAACTTTGTTAATACTTTAAGCATATTGGTATTGCTTGACTTATGCAGGATCTTGCCGAATGGACCGACAAAATTAGAGGGGTGATAGTAGACAGCATGGGAACAACAAATCAAAATCAGCACTGACCATGGGGTCATAAACAACGTTTAGGTGGCGAAAATCATGATAACAGTAGCCGTGAGAAGGATGATGAGCTAGAAGAGAGGAATGTGCGGATATACATAAACTACCCAAACGTCTCTATCACGCAACACACCTTGTTTCCCTCAGCATGTCTCTCCTGGAGCCGCTACAGAGAATACCGGCCCCTGGGCACCAAAACGTGGGGTTCATGTACAATGATGCAATGTGGAGCGAAACCATCTCCATGCTACATATCCCGGGAGATGGATTGGACACGGAAAACGTGTTGTGTAGTCTCCAGTTCCCCGGACCTTAATCACTTGGATTTCTTCTTCTGGGGCCACCTGAAATTGCTTGTGTTTGAGACGTCGATCCATGACGAGTGGAGAACCACTCGTCATAGATCGTCATCGTTTCAATTGACATATCCAACACTCTGAATTTGTTTGAACGCGACCGACAATCATTCGTCCGCTGGTGTCGGTTGTACTATGACCAATACGGGCACAACTTCGAACAATTTCTATGACAATCCCTCGTCGTTGCACGTTGCTATTCTGACGTCAACCTATGATGCATTGTTCGCGTTGTAACATGCTTTATGTCTAATAAAATATATTTCTTACCTCTTATATCGCCCCTTTTCCTTCCACTCGACCTAACGCTCCTCATAATTCATTTTGCTTATTACTGAACTGAATGGGGTTTGCGACCCCTCGTTGTATGGTGATTTGTAGTCCCCACGCTGCCTACTATCATCCCTCTGAATATGTTGGTTCAGAATCTATGAGAGAGAGGTACTATCTCTCTCTCCCCCTCTCTCACACACACACTTTTTTTAACTGTAAGATAACATGAAGGCTGTTGATGATGAATCTTGGTGAAGTGATGAGAATAACACCATTGTCACTTCATTCACTTCCCATACCTTCACACCACACCAACGCGAAGACTTTGAATCAAGACAAATTTAACATGCATCAGTCCGACTACATGGCTGGTCTTCAATGATACTCCGGCTAACTGGCGAAGAGTTGGTAATGATTTCCACTAGTCTACCGAGGTAGAAATCTATACAAATATATATAGTATTTAATAGATTACAAGAGAGACTGAAATGACTTGGATATTAAAAATAAAAGAATCATATAAAATTTAAAAACTTAAAAAGAGAGATGCTGCAGTATATGTGAGTGTGTGTACTATTTTTTTCGTAAATAGTTTTGCACAAAGCTAGATAACACATTTTTAATTAATGGAGGTCCAAAGAAGATTTTCTAGCTCATAATAAATAAATTTGAACAAGCTGGGGAACAATACCCGATAAATATTGCGTGATGAAATTTCATAAAATGTCTAGAAAGTAGTTACATTGTTGCGAGATATTATGTAAATTAAAATCAATAAGTAATCTTCCGAAGTAGAAAACAATTATAAATAAGCACTGCTTCAACTGTAAAATAACTGCACTGCTTCCAATTTGTATGTGTACATGAGTTGTGTAATTTGTGAAGAACATTCCGTATATTTGTAGAATTAATTTTTGTAAATTCAACTGTGTTAAATCTTTTGTGTTTTTCTCTCTTTCCTTCTTTTAGGAAACCACAATATTATTTTCCCACAATTTTTTAATATTATTTTTGCTGTTTAATATTTTTGAAGTCAATTCTCATAGCGGTAGCACAACATTTGTATATATTTTATTAAGAGTATTATAATTATGTCTCTCTCTCTATATATATACTATACTGTTCGAATTAATTGGGACAAACATACTTTTCTTGTCTGAGTTAGTATGTGATTACCATTGATGTCCCAAACTGCCACAAATCGGTTATATCTGTCTAGAGATAGTGTGACGGATCAACTTTTTGACTATACTTTACTCATTTGATTAGTTTTAGTGTATCAGAGTAGCTCAGTTGTGGACATTTCAGTGCGGCAGCTGTTGGTTATATTTTTTTGTTCTATGTAACACGTATTACTTTTGCTTGTTCAAAGATGGATATTACTCCAAGGAAGCGTTCTAAAAAAATTGCTCTTAATGAACCTTTTGGGACTGGAAGGTATACTCACGGCAGTTGGTGGCAAACCAAGTGTTTCAGGAATTTTAAGAACATTTTAAGATTTCGGAACATCCTCACTAAAAAAAAAATGTGGTCGCAAAAGGAGAACTACCCCAAGAATTGATAAAATTCTAATAAGAAACTGCCGAATAAATTCAAGGAAGATAAGCTCATTCGAAGGTTTTTATTGGAAATATAGTATTGAAGAAAATACTTTAATTCTACAAAAAGCTCCTGGAAGTTGGTCACAAGACAATAAGCTAGAGGATAAAGCAATTTCCAACTCAGAAAATGATGTAAAAACGTTTAGTACGGGCCAAGAAACACTGATCTTGGATTGTTAACGACTGTAAGAAAGTAATTTTCAGTGATGAAACACGTTTATTTGTGCACGGATACAAATAAAGTTCAGTAAGACAAAGTGGAGGTAAAACTCTGTTATCAGTTCATATTCAACAGATTATAAAACACCCTTCTGAAGAGATGTTTTGGGAATTTTCCTGCAAAGGGATTTGAAATTTGGTTTTCCCCTAAAACATGATGAATTCTTTCAAATGCAAAGAAATATTTCGCAGTAGTATTGTTCAATTCATGATAACTTTTGACGGAACATTTTAACAGGATTTGGCTCTTTGTCACAATTCGATATCAATCCAGACTTTTGTGCGGGAAAATAAAATACTAGTGCTTGTTTGGCCTGATAATTCACCAGACCTAAATCCTATTGAGAACTTATGGCGTATTCTAAAGAATACTTTAGCTAAGATAAATTACACGACAAAAGAGCAGATGATAAAATTAATACAAGTGTTCCTCAATAGTAAAAATTATGACAGAATGCACCCACTACTGAAATTAAAAAGCAAAAACGCGTCCACGAGGTAATTTCAGCTATAAGTGGACATCATACATATACTAATGTAATATATATATATATATATATAATATATATATATATATATATATATATATATTTATTTTTTATATCTATATATAATATATATATTATATTCCTGATTTTTTGTTTTAAAAGCTAAATTTTTTTTCTAAATACGCACGTAATAAAAAAATTAAATTTAAAAAAACTCTAAGAAAAATTGGAAGGGGTATTTAGTATTTATATAACTAAATCATCAGTCCATCAGTCTATTACCAAACTTTTACATTAACCCTTTAACTGCCGCCGATTTGTTCCCCAGAGCCACCGTTTTTCACATAAGTGCATGTATGGGGAATAAAAAGCATAAACAAACTGGTTACTACAAAATGAAAAATCTTTAATATATTAATTCTGTGAAATCATTGTATTATTATTATTACACAGCCTTGGGATAGTTTTACTAATAACAGCAACAAGAAAAGGACCGTACTTTGGGAAAACGTATATATACGTTTGGGGCATTTCACGCATCGGTTGAGCGAGGCGCATATATCCGCTGGTAGCGCTACGGAGTTAAGAAAACTTGCTTAATCTTTCTAAAATTTAAATAGTATTATAAAAAAAACATTCTTAATGAATGAAAATAATTATTTATTCCAAATTTTCCTAGCATATATTACTGTTTCATGAAGTTTCAAATATATATATATATATATATAACAATAAATTAGTGAATAATATATTTATCATTATTCAAAATATTTTCAAAATTAATTGGAATGTTAGAATTTAAACCTTTACATAAAAGAAAAAGTCATTAAAATGACCTTTGAAATTTACATTTATTCTTGCTTTTATGTTAAAAAACTTCTATAACGTTGTGTGTTTGTGTGCTTTCAACATTAAATCACATTATTGAAAACATTTACAATAACATCATAAATATGCAAATTAAAATTTTAAAATTTAAATATGTAAATTTTTTTTATGATGTGGGTTACACATGGTTAGAATGCTAGTATAAGTAAAGCGCAAGAGTTTCTTTTCACGATGAATGAATTAAAAGGGAAAAAGCGACCATTTGAAAAAGGGGTTATTGTTGGTACCGTTTATCAGGGATCTCGATTTTGAAGACAGCAAATCGTCCTCGGTTCTCCAAAGTAGCCATATCAAAGATTTTCAAAAGTTGGAATCAGAATCCACAGTCCTTCTCTAAAACATTTAGCTGGCGTTCGAGCACAGTTTTTCAAGATCATGATCGGTGTCTCTTCCGACGATTTGTACGGCAGAACAGAGACTCGGATTTCAGCTTAAACCCTGCGCAGAGAATTTCCGAGAGGATGAAGGCATGCGCATTAAGTCGGGTGATACTTGTGAAAGCCATAATTTTTACAAAAAATGTAACATTCGTTAACATTGGTGTCAAGAAGGAAATTTGAGGATTGGAAGCTGATCGTAGACAGGATCGAATGTATCACACTACACCTTATTTTGCACTGATGGAAGACGTCGAATTTCGCGAGAACTCCACTCAGTCATGAATCAATCTTGTCTTACTCGCACTTCACGAGGGTCTGGTAAGTATATATGATGATATGAGGCAAGAATTCTGCTGGAATGGAAGTGGTGGCCGGGTGTTCCTCGAGGTTAAACAAACAGCCATGTAGAGATGCTTACAGACCGCACACTGGCAGAACAAATGCACCCTGCAATGTTGCATTTTACCCTGATGGTGACGGATACTTCAAGGACAATAATACAACTATATTTCATGCCAGAAGTGTTAAAATAGGTTCGCTGGACATCAGTGGGTTTCAACTCAGAGCAACCATAGTCACTGCTGTAACCCCAGAGAGAAAAAGTATGGGATATAGTGGGTGAGTGTGTGGTGAATATTAACGTCACACTGCTCAGCCTAGGAAGCTTTTGGTGAAGCATCGTAATTTTGAACCATGGTCAGGGTGACGAGGACGACACCTGAACTGGCACCCTCTCTCCGAACTTCACACCACATCAATGGGAGGACGTTTGAGCTCTCGGCAGATTTAACGCGCCTCACTCCCCTACACGACTGCTTTTTAGTGGTATTGGGCTCGAACTCATAACAAGCCAGCCACGATACGATACCTTGACCACTAGGCTACCGCGGCCACGGGATATTGTGGAAAGACACATCCGACCACACTCTCTCGAGACCTAAAGAGAACATTTCTAGTTTGCAAGGTCTAAGATGCTTTCTGATTTTCAAGATCTAAAAACTGCATAGTCAATGCATGATACATTCTCTGGACGTAAATGCGCATCCAAGAACATGTAGGCTTGCTAATGCTTTGGGCAATCAAACGGCTGTCCTGGGACGAATATGAATCTTAAAAGGGGTCTCAGGGGGTGTTAATCATCTCTGGATTTTTCAATTTTCGAAAAAAAATATATGTTATTCCTCATTTGCATGCTTTTGAACATTTTTGACACCAACCACGTGATGAGTTACTACAAAAACTTCGAGAGTTATTCAAAAAATTCAAACAACGCACCCAATAACAGTATTTAAATGGACACATATTCACACTTATTCTTAATTTCCACATACGTTTTACAATTTTCTGTTTGTACTAGAATATTTTACTTTGGGTGAATGACGGAGGAGGACTTTAGCAACTCAACACATTCTTTCTAATGTGTTTTCATTCTGTTTTAAGTGATACTAGCACGTTGTTTTATCGTTTTTCAAAATTTAAAGCATTATTTATCTCTAAATTTGAAATGGAAAATATACATCGCAGACAACCTTCAGGTAAACGTCCTAAGAAAAAAAGATTTAGAGGAACTTAATTCATGAAGGTAACTTGTCGCATCTTTATACATGTTGCAGAAAGGAGAGATACAAGTAAGTGTGCTTCCAGTATCAAATCCTGAAGATTCTCAAGACTTCTTGCTAAACGTCAAATCTTGTTAAGGTAAGGGTGAAATTTCAAGAAAGGATATCGTATTTTGATTTTATTTTCAACCTTTAGCTCTATTTTGTCAGTATCATGCTGTTTAAAATGTCATAAACAATTAACAATTAATGAAAAGTCCACTCGTGGTTTATGTTCGAAATTTGAAATACATTGTAAAACACAATTGGAATATTTGTACTTTTCAAGCTTCTTGAAAACACTAGGGGATAAAATAATGCTCCAAAGTGCTTTCGGAAATCATATCTTTACGGACTTCCATAGGCCAAGGCTTGAGTCATTAAAAACTTTTGTGCTGTAATGAGTCTTCCCTAATCCTGTTGAACAAAAATCATATGATGTTATTAATAATAAACTTTCACTTGTTATGGGAAGGAAGTCATATTCGAAAGAAAAGCATGAAAAAGGGCAGCGCAATGCGAAGAAAATTCTTAGATTATCTGATAGCTGCTTTTAACGATGCTTAGAGTGGTGGACCTGAAAGCGAGAAGGGACATTCATGGATTGATTGGGTATGTACTGTAATAGGGGCCAGGGCTGGGTAAGGTTTGGATAGGGGAAGTGTTGTCCTCATTTTGCAAAAGATGTGACAGTTATAAGGTAAGTTTGGTATCAAGTACAATAGAATGGCAAAGGGCCGCATAATAAGATTTCATGTAGAAAAATTGTACTACAGCTCTCTTGAGGGTAAAATGGAAGTTGGCGGGATGTTGAGGATTTTTAATCGATCAGAAAAGCTTCATAGCCTGAAATATTTGAACTACATTAGGGATAGCGACACAAAAAACATTCAATGCCTTTCTGAGAAAACAAGCCATATGGTAGATGACCATCTTATTCAGAAATAGAATGTGTAGGCCGTATTGCAAAAGAGAATGGGTACAAGACTTGGGAAGCTTAAATTAGTATATGGTAAAAGTACAATCTGATGAGGTAAAACCCGTAAATGGGTAAAGATTGCAGGTTAACTGATGGTTTAATTGATAACTAGCACTACTATGAAGTAATGGCTATTAGATGCAATTCTACTAGTGTAGCCAAGGAAATGGGGAAGAAGCCATTTGGGCTGTTTGGGGTCATTCTTGCGGCACTGATGATGAACCCGATGCACTGGTTTTTGTCCTACAGATCAAATACATGGTGTAAAGGTATTACAATGCCTATATTCTGTGTAATGTCCGACGAAGAACAGGCGCAGACCCTCAGTTGCTAAAGCTGTTCGAGGGCTCTTATAATTAAGCCTGTTGCAGACTTATCTCGATCCGGCACTCCTGAAGAAATGTTTAGGAGGTAAGACACAGAATCCTAATGAAAGTTTAGTCAGTAATCTGGGAAGTTTTTGTCCTAAGGCGATTGGTTCTAGTCTTCAGATTGCGGAAGTTTGCTGCAAGAATCTAGCAACCAGCATTTTTAATGATGAAATACAAATAACAAACTTCTATTTTTAGAGGTTGACTTAAAATTAACAAAAATGTTTGTGTGTGTCCCTGAGCTGAGAGCGTGACAATGCGTCAGAATCTTTAAGATCCAAGAAAGAGGAAGCAGCATCATCTTTGAAGCTGCATGAAACCAAAAAGAGTTAAAAAAGACTAAAGAAATTGAGCTGTTTAAGCAACAGGAAGCATCTTATGATCCTGGAGCATTTTGCCAGCATATTAGTTTAAAATTTATTTTCTTAGAATTTAATTTAAAACTTTAAAACCTTTTTACTACTCAGTTTGTGTTTTCACTACGGCGCATTGCGTTTCAAAAGCTTATCATACTTTGATGTATAAAAACTTTACAGAATTATATAAACTCTATCATAATCTTTAAATCCCAGCTGTTATAGTATACATAAATTTTTAATTTTTGAACAATTTCAAAAGAATTGAGATTTTTTAAAAAATTTAAAAAGTCATACTTTTATTTGCAAAAATTTAATTTTTTATTCACTATTTATATATTTGGGAAAAGTAAAGAACCACAATGTAATAAGATATATTTGACTTTATAAATCAACTTATTGCTAGTAATTAGAATAATTATTGCAGAAAAGAAAATATCATGCTTGGCGTCGTAAAACTTGTACAATTTGTTTTCTTACAAAAATTTTTCTTATTTTTTATGTGCTTATTATTTTTAAAATTATGATTATATTTTAGACATTTTATACTTTTTTGAAACTTTATTCCTTTTATAAAAAATGTGTAAGAATCAAATTATTTCATTTTAACCTCAAAAAGGTATTTCTGGTCGAGAAAGTTGTTTATATTTTGTGCTCTCGAAACATTTTTAGCTCTAGAGACCCCTTAAGTTTCTAATTCATTTAGCCAGTGACATTGGGTTTTGGCTATCAACAATCTCAATTAATACCTATTTTATAGTCATTTTATTAAAACAAAGGCTTATAAAGTAATTAAAATGTTGATGAATTTTTAGTTGATAGTAACAATTAAAAAAACAACTTAACAGCTTCTGGTTTTCTTTTAAAAAATCTAAAATTTCCTTGAAGAGAAACACACTGTCATACATTCCAGCTAACCCTTCTAGAAAATTTCAACCTGCTCGTTCCAGAAATTATCATGTCTAATTAAGTGAAAGGAATTTATTAATCTTGATTAATGTACAAATAAATAAGTTATAGATAGATCAGTCAAGAAGGTATTAATAACTAACTAAATAATCTGTCACTGTTTGCATGAGAATATTCTTTTAATCGATGCCAAACATTTATTATATACGTGAAGTGCCATTTTTTCTATTCTTTTAAATTTCTATTCATTCTTAAGTTTCTATTCTTTTATGGAACAGGAATGAACTAAATATTTATAATTATATTGGTAACATGCTTTTTTTCTTGGTTCTTTCTATTTTGCTTTTTATTTCTCTTATATTTTTTTACATAAAATTTTGTAATAATTATTGAATTATATTTTTTTACATACTCGTACATGTATATAGATTATGTAAGAATTATTGTATGAGCTATTTTTATATCCTTGAGCTTCTTTTCTTATACATTCCCGTTGTATTTCATTATTACTTACAATTAGTACATGAATAAATACTTTATAATTTCATTAAATACTACGGGATAAACTACTCTAGACACTAATTTAATAGCATTACATTTCGATGTCTTGGATTTCAGGCCTTGCTTTCAGAGAAAAATATAAGACCAGGGATTATATCATCATCTTTGAGGAAGGAACATAAAAAAATAGAGATAAAACAAAATTTTCACACATGTTGACAGGCTTGATTTCTTCAGAAAAATATCAGAGAGATTATCTTATCAACACAACAATAAAAAAAAAGTTAGCTTCTATTTAATATAGTTTAATCTTTTACGAATTGCAGAAAAAAATCTAAGTATTTCAAAAACTTATTCTATTTAAGTTTCTTAACAGGGATCAATTTTGTACATAACAATTTTTTCATAAGACATCATTTTTATAGTTTTGAATGTTTAATATTTTTAAGGCACTTTAACGGGGCTTTATTTTTATTTTGAGAAGACAATCAACATTTTTATTCTGGATCTATTTCTAGGAGAAACACAGTATCAAGAATGTTATTTTTATACCTTTTAATCTCGGTTAAGTTTTCCATTAAAAATTTAAAAATAAGATAATTTTTTTTTCATTTTCAAAAATAACATGAGCTTTAAATTATTATCATTTTGTCGCAATGGGTATGTCCCTAATTTGTATCATTTGTAACAGATTTTTATGCTACTCTATTATGCTTATTATATTTCACATAATACTTTTAACTAAAGGAGAAGGCTGCATGTTCAGGCACCCCTTAAAACCTAGTTTAACCTCCTTATCTTTATAGATGCTGTTGCTTTTATTTTTTGTATTTTTTATGTTTCTGCTTCTGGGGTAATTTTGACTATTGAGGGAAATAATATTTCTGATCAATATTTCCCGACTACTTTGTAACTCATGTGATATTTTGGTTTGGTTAGTTAATTGCTAACTTCTCATTCGAAAGTAATACTAGGAATATGGTAGACAGACTTCATTAATTTGACTGGGCAAACTCGGGTGTGGACTTGTTTCCTGGCACTCTTCTCTCCTAAACTTCCACATTGATCATAGTACTTCCTGAAATCTCTCCCGCTACTGCTTTTGACTTTAACTCTTTATCGACGGCATTATGATTTACTGCAGTTTTTTTCATGCAATATTTCTTTTTGGAACATTACACTGAAAATTATGGGATATACATAAGTAAAATACTTTCACCTTTGGGAAATTTAATCGTTGGGAAGCTAATTAATTATGAAGAACTAAACTGACTGTGGGATAATTACGCTTTCATTTAACTAAAGTAGTCAAATGGATTTTAATAAGGTCTTCACATTAACATACAAAAAAATGAGACACTTACATTTTTGACATTAACTATTTTTTTTAGGGATAAATGATGCTCTGATATTACTTAATCCACTTGAAAAGCGTATTTCGAACTATAAAACTATTCGCCATCCCTCTAAAAAATATAAACCATTAAGAACTTCGTGCTGCCACATATATCTTGGAAGAGTAGATTTCAAGAATATTCCTGCCAAAATTATGCGTCAGAATATTAAATAAAAAAATTAGTTTGTTCTATGTAATTTTAAAATTGATTAGGTACTTATAAGTACAGCGTCGGTCGATAAGGGGTTAAATTTCTCTTTTATCTCCTCTCTCACAGAGAAACAACACCATGAAAATTTAACTTCTGATTATATCTTAAATATTATATTACATGACGTATATGGAGTACACAGTTCTGAATATCCAGGTTTATTACAACAAATTTATTAAAAGGATTTTCGGCATTAAGAGTATCTTTATTATAATTTTTTATAGACGTAATTAGTTTTGTTCATTGAAACAGTTACCAAAGGAAATGGTTTTCAATTTTCCTATTTTTTTTCTACATACGAATTAATTTGTAAAAATTTACATTTTTTTTTTAACTTTTGGGGTTTTTTATCTCCTCCCTTTTAATATACATCATATATCCTTTGTTTTCCTTTAATCCCTACGGCCATTGAATGCTTGCGGGCTACAGTAGATGGTGGCTTCTATCTCTTATTTGATTACTTCAAGAAACAATCCGATTATTTGGAATACAGTAGATAATGCTATGGGAATAAGTAATTAGAGTTTCATCTGAAGCTTACTGCGTCTTATATCATTATTTTTAGATATAACAATACGATTTAATGTCAAATCCACCAATAAAATGATTAAAACATCTTCAAATTTAAATTATGATGTCGGATTGAATGGATTGAACTATGGATTGAACTTTGGAAGCGCGCCTGAGCGGAGAATTATATAAGGTATTGTAATGAAATTTCAAAGTTTGCTTTTTATGTAAATAGCATCGGACCAAGTATTTCGACTTATTGAAGAGAGGGAAATTATATGTTATTTGTGACGAAGCTAACGAACGTATTCAAATTCCTTTCAATTAAATAACCCTCAATAATTTATTAAAAGATTAAATCATACTTACTGAATATCTGTAGTAACAAAACCTGAAATGTCATACAGTATAATTATGGAAGTAACACACACTAATAATTATTTTTGAAATATCCGAAGAAATTATGTTTTTGTAAAATACCTATATCTTACTCAAATTTCATTGTTTGACAAAATAAAATCCGGTACATTAGGAGTTCATTTTAAAATTTTTAAATGCGTGTTTTGTTAATAGTTTAGAGATGTCTTCCCTAGCTTATATCTTCAAGTGTAAACCAAGTAATTTACTTGGAATAGAAATTTTCAAATGAGATTTCTTGAACAAAAATTAAGTAAAATCAGCATTAACATTTTTGTTTCATTTGTTATTTCGCATTACTAAACGTTACTTATACGAAAAGGAATTAATTTTGCACATAGCTCCCTTTGAGGTTCGTTTCTGCTTTCTATTTAGTTAACAATCCATTAAGATAACTGTAACAGCACCGTCTATTGATGCAAAAGCATGTACTATCTGAATTCTGAGATTCGTTAATGCAATTCTATAATAAGTGTATTCACATGAATTATCCCCATTATATAATGACATACCGCTTAATCATTAGCAGTTCAGCACGTGTTTTAAATATTGTTTTACGTAGAAGAATGTGTTCTTTAAGCTATATATATATATATATATATATATATGCTGCATATATATATATATATATATATATATATATATATATCTGGTATGAGTATGACAAGTAAAATATATTTAAGACATTATTTTAAAATTGTTTGACAAATTAATATGATTTATTCAAATAAATTCATATAAGTCTTTATGTTTATTACACCCAGCACTTTGCATGCCGGTGGTGAATTTCGGGGAATTTGGTCATTCAGTGAAACTGCAATAATTTAATTACTTCGTTCTTCAAACAAAATGTTTATTTTTATATTTTGTTTTCTTTTAGCAATACCCATTTTTCCAGCACAAATCTTCAAATACTCACTATACTTGACACGTGATTCAGTGATTGCAAGAAGCGTATAAGTATATTATTTCCTAATTTTACTAATAGTATCTACTTAGTGGACTATATTTTGTTGAATGGCAGCTTTATAATGATAAGTACTTGCTTGGTGTCAGGAAACTGTTTTTGCGTGGACATTCTAAGTCTCTTTGGTTGGAAAATCACTCCGAGGTAATCTAGAACCGCATTTTTCTATGTAATTGTATCAAGGAAAATGATGAAAATTCTAAAAAATTTCAAATTCCCTGCAAAAAATGCGGAAAGGGAAAAAATAACAGGCTCTGGTGTCATATTGACATATTGTCATATTGTCGGACGTACTAGTGTTGAATCGCTGGTCAGCCGACTCTATCTTAGAAATTTACAGCAGAATCAATAATTAAGTAAAAATACTTAAGGTGAGTCAGTAGGCTCAGCATCTTCAAAATCGATTTTGAGTTTTTATACTTCTAAAATCTCCAAAAAGGAGCTTTCCAGTGATATATTACACATTTTATGTCTTAGAAGTATGTCAAGGACTTTTAAAAATAATTAGCTGTTGTGCTACATACGCTTTTGACAGAATAAAACACAATAAAGTACGCTTTAAACCTGAAGTTGTTGTGAAACCTCTTCTTTTTGTATTTGAAATCGCATTCATGAAAAACGCTAACTGAGACAACTGGTGGTTTCTTCATTCGAGGACGTTTCCGATGCAGCGGGCATTTTAAATCGGTACTTCTCCAGACTTCCGTATTTGCGACCCAATATTCAATCATATATAATTTTCATCAGGCGTTGCTGGCTCTAGTACGCGGTTCAATTATACACTACTTCGAGCTAAGCCCACAATACGACTTTAATCTCTGAAATGCCACTGGGTATATTAATGACTTGTTCAGCCAGTGCACTAATTGAAACACCAGATCAACATATATATACGTCTTTTCCGAAATACGATCTTTTCATGTGAACTGCTATCCATTAAACTATTCCGAAGACTTTGAAATGCAATAAAATGACCTTGGCAGGTTTGCGAGAAGAATTTACTTATTTCAGAGGATTTTGCTTATTTGTTCTTTACCCCAGAATACCCATACATTGGAGGAGCAAGAAGTGGAGCAGTACTTTTAATCGGCATTTAAGGACATATTACCACAAATGATCCAAGGTAAGTGTTAATTTTTGCATATATTTTTATATATGACAATCCCATGGGGATCATTGTTCTTAACTTAGTATTGTTAAAATAATTATAAAATATATTACTGAGTACAGAGTCTCGCTACCAGTACTGTGTTTCGGTGAAAACGTGTACATTATTTTTTATTGACAATCCCGAAGAATATATATTGTTTGTTTTGCGCACGTAGAGATTAATATTTTTTTAAAAATAAACTTTTGTTTTCAAATTTTAATATACTCGCGCCCTACCATAAGTCTTGTCACTTTAGGGGCTGGTTGCAGAGGCTGCTGCTTTTGAAGCTAATTTGTTAGAACCTGGGTGAATGTTCTAGCGATTTGGCCATTGAAAGAGGCGTTTCCTTCGAAATCTTACCCTTACTCTAAAAGATGCTTGTGGGCACCAATACTGCATAACTTGTTTGTGATTACTCTATTCAAATGTGTTGGAAGTTATTTGGAGAAGATGATAATAATAAAAGCTGTGCCGTTTTCAAAATGGTGTGATGAAATGAGGCTACACGTCTTTAAACGGTACACTTACTGCAACCAACATAGATACTGGACGATACTGGGCAACATAGATAGATGTTTGAGAATACTACTTTCGAATTACTGCATATGTAAACCCGCCTTTCATCTGGGTATGTCGTACATTGCTTAACTAATTCGGCCTTTCAAGCGAAATTAAATGGAAATCAAAATTCTTCAACACATTCATTACCACTTAAAATAATAGCTTTTTAGTGCATAACACCTTGTGGACACGAATGGTACAAAAGGATAATGAGGCCCTCAAAATTCATTTTATGGAGGTTACTGTATGCATGAACTTTTTGCGTTCCTTATATATAATTGTGTATACTTCAGTATAAATAAAAGTCTAATTAATATACAGTTAAAATTGAAGTCTTTACGGTACAACATTCTAAGAGAAAAAATGTACATAAAATATAAGGTTTCAAAATCTAACTTTCATTATACCTATTATTTTTTAAGAAAAAAATCAATGGACAAATAATTACTTCAAGCTATGGAAGGCAATAAAAACTGGAAAACACCTAGGCTGAAAAATTACTAAAACTGATATTTTTGTTACTACTCATAATTGTGACATTTTGTTGTTTTGTGCTTTTTCTAGGTACTGACACTGGATAATGACTTATTCTAATATCCCCTCGCACATCGGACGGGATTAAGGAGAAAGAGAAAAAAACTCAACAAAATATTGCACAAACTCGTATTCTGTATTTATGGACCTGAAAGGACAAATGAAAAACCAAGCACGTATATATTCACAACCACACGTCATGTAGTAGGTTTGTAGCAGTGAATATTTTATACAAACATTCCTGCTTCAGGATTCTCCAAATTTTACATACTTTTAATGTCTCATATTTCGTTTCCATAACTTAGGAATAAAAAAGTGAAAAATATAAAAATCGCGGTCTTACCATTATCTTTATTTGAAGTGGTGCTGTGGTCTGACGGCAAAAACCAAGACATTTGGGTGGCAGGAAAATATTGTTTCATATAAGTTTAAAGGAATAATGGAGATAATTCCGTGAACTTCCCCAATACATGGACGTCAGTGGTGGTAAGGTGCTGCGGCGGTTGCACCGGGACATGCTTGATGTCCAATTGACGTAGTTAATGTTGGACATTGATTGAATAATGGTATCTTATCTTTTTGAATATAATTTGAGTGAAGAAGGAAAATAGGGAGGACTCTGGCTGTAATATATTGAACACTGATATCCCTTAATTACGTTTTTTGTGATTGAGAGTTTTAAATAAATAAAAAGAACTCCCACCAAAAGAAAATCATGCGTGAACAGATGTTAAGTATATAATACGGGAATTAAGGATTATAGGAGAAGCTACATACTATTGACTAACAAACTTCAAGCGTTAACAGAAAAACCATGGAGAAGGGATAGCTTGTCACTCGATGCAGTGAATTCTTTTCCCTACCAGCCATTGCCCTCATCCCTAAGGGACATAGAGAACCAGATTCTGTTTGACTTACGGGATATTCATGTTAATTCAATATGCGTTTAAAGCAAATTTTGGAGTTTATTACGTCACCATGGACGAAATTCATTGTCCATCTGGTACTGCGGGGACCACCGTATATTATAAGATCAGGGTACCAAGCAGGACATAGGAATATTTAAATTATATACGCTTCCCTAAAAGGGTTTAATCGTATGGTTGTATTTCCCCGCATACGGTATTGTTGCAAATGATCAGAAAAGATTTTCTAAAAATTCTTTGAAGATATTATTCACTGATAATTATGCATAATAATAATCAACAAGTTAATTAAATAAATCACTCGTTTGCTGCTGAAACAGGCGGTTTTGGGAGGACTTGCAAGGCTGGAATAAACAGGCTACTAATAAAGGATATTTTTAAACATGTGAGAGTATTTTTATATCTTAAAAAAACTAAATACTTTCTTTTATACACGAAGATGAAAATGTTGAAAAATTAAAGAATGAATAAAATTAAGAGCTTGTGATACACTACTACTGCAAAACTTATTGAATAAGAGTATAGAAAACAAACTTTTGTTAATACTTTTCATATTGGTATTGCTTGACTTATGCAGGATCTTGCTGCGGGTGGACCGACAAATTAGAGGGTGATAGTAGACAGCATGGGAACAACAAATTAATCAGCGCGACCATGGGGGTCGTAAAAAGCAACGTTTAGGTAGCTGAAAATCATGATAACAGTATGCCGTGAGGAAAGGATGATGAAGGCTAGAAGAGAGGAATGTGCGGATATACATAAACTACCCAAACGTCTCTATCACGCAACACACCTTGTTTCCCTCAGCATGTCCTCCTGGAGCCGCTACAGAATACCGGCCCCTGGGCACCAAAACGTGGGGTTCATGTACAATGAGGTTACGCTGAAATACTGGGGCGAAACCATCTCCATGCTACATATCCCGGGAGATGGATTGGACACGGAAACGTGTTGTGTGGTCTCCACGTTCCCCGGACCTTATCTAACAGGTTTTCTTCTTCTGGGGCCACCACAAAATTGCCCCAATGTTTGAGACGCGTCGATCCATGACGAGGATGGAGGAGCCACTTTCGTCATAGATCGTCATCGTTTCAATGACATATCAACTTACTCTGAATTTGTTTGAACGCGACCGACAATCATTCGTCCGCTGGTGTCGGTTGCCCCATGACAATACGGGCGCAACTTCGAATAGAACTACAAACCATCAACACACGTTACTGGCGGTGTGTTCCTGTAACTTTTATGTCTAATAAATATATTTCTTACCTCTTATATCGCCCCTTTTCCTTCCACTCGACCTAACGCTCCTCATAATTCTTTTTGCTTATTACATGAACTGAATGGGGTTTGCGACCCCTCGTTGTATGGTGATTTGTAGTACCCGCGCTGCCTACTATCATCCCTCTGAATATGTTGGTTCAGAATCTATGAGAAAGAGGTACAATCTCTCTCCCTCTCCCTCTCTCACACACACACTTTTTTTAACTGTAAGATAACATGAAGGCTGTTGATGATGAATCTTGGTGAAGTGATGAGAATAACACCATTGTCACTTCATTCACTTCCCATGCTGCTTCACACCACACCAACGCGAACTTTGAATCAGAACCAGTTTAACGTGCATCAGTCCGACTACATGGCTGGTCTTCAATGATACTCCGGCTAACTGGCGAAGGTTGTTAATGATTTCCACTAGTCTACGAAAAGGGATCCAGTGCTATGGCAAAATACTAACCTTTAATGAACCCACAAGAGACTGAAATGACTTGGATATTAAAATAAAAAGAATCATATAAAAATTTAAAAGAACTTAAAAAAGAGAGATGCTGCAGTATGTTGAGTTATTGGTGTACTATTTTTCATGTAAATAGTTTTTGCACAAAGCTGAATAACACATTTTTAATTAATGGGTCAAAGAAGATTTTCTAGCTCATAATAAATAAATTTGGAATCATACAGAACATATGCGATAAATATTGCGTGATGAAATTTCATAAAATGTCTAGAAAGTAGTTAGAATGAGCATTCTTCTGTGTGGAAATTAAATGTCAATAAGTAATCTTCCGAAGTGAAAACAATTATAAAAATAAGCACTGCTTCAACTTCCTTAAAATAACTGCACTGCTTCCAATTTGTGTGTGTACATGAGTTGTGTATTTGTGAAGAACATTCCGTATATTTGTAAATTAATTTTTGTAGAAATTCGAACTGTGTTAAATCTTTTGTGTTTTTCTCTCTTTCCTTCTTTTAGGAAACCACAATATTATTTTCCCACAATTTTTTAATATTATTTTTGCTGTTTAATATTTTTGAAGTCAATTCTCATAGCGGTAGCACAACATTTGTATATATTTTATTAAGAGTATTATAATTGTAATGCTCTCTCTCTATATATATACTATATATTTCGAATTAATTGGGACAAACATGCTTTTCTTGTCACAAGGGATTAGTATGTGATTACCGTGATGTCCCAAACTGCCACAAATCGGTTATATCTGTCTAGAATAGTGTGACGGATCAACTTTTGACATACTTTACTCATTTTGATTAGTTTTAGTGTATCAAGGAAGTAGCAGCTCAGTTGTGGACATTCAATTCTTGCGGCAGCTGTTGGTTATAATTTTTTGTTCGTTATGTAACACGTATTACTTTTTGCTTGTTCAAGGAGGGTGGATATTACTCAAGGAAGCGTTCTAAAAATTGCTCTTAATGGGGAAACTGAGAATAACAAGCAGTTAGGCAACGGCCCAAGTGTTTCAGATTTTAAGAACATTTTAAGATTTTGCGGAACATCCTCACTAAAAAAAATGTGGTCTTAAGGAGAAGTACTTCCCAGAATTGATAAAATTCTAATAAGAAACTGCCGAATAAATTCAGGAAGATAACTTGCGTGCATTCGGATTTGTGGGAATATAGTATTGAAAAAGGTAGCAATTCTACAAAAAAGCTCCTAGGAGGTTTAAGTCACAAGACATAATAAGCTAGGATAAAAGCAAATTTTCAACTCAGAAAATGATGTAAAAACGTTTTGAGTACGGGCCAAGAAACACTGATCTTGGATTGTTAACGACTGTAAGAAGTAATTTTCAGTGATGAAAACACACGCGTTTGTTGTGCACGGATACAAATAAGTTCAGTGAACAAAGTGGAGGTAAAAACTCTGTTATCCAGTTCATATTCAACAGATTATAAAAACACCCTTCACGGAAGGAAATGTTTTTGGGAATTTTCACAATGAAAGAACAAAATTGGTTTCCTCTTAGGCATGATGAATTCTTCTTTTCAAATGCAAAAAGAAATATTTCGCAGTAGTATTGTTCAATTCACTTGATAACTTTTGACGGAACATTTAACAGGATTTGGCTCTTTGTGCAATTCGTTATCAGTCGGAACTTTTGTGCGGGAAAATAAAATACTGGTCACTTGTTGCAGCGCAATAATTCACCAGACCTAAATCTATTGAGGAACTTATGGCGTATTCTAAAGAATACTTTTTAGCTAAAGATAAATTACACGACAAAAGAGCAGATGATAAAAATTGCAATACAAGTGTTCCTCAATGTAGTAAAAGTTATGAACAAGAATGCCACACACACTACTGAAATTGAGAAATGCAAAAGCAGCGTCCACGAGGGTAATTTCAGCTATAAGAATTGGACATACATATTTCATACTAATATTGTGTATATATATATATATATATATAACTAACATATATATATATATATATATATATATATATATATATATATATATATATGCTATATATATATATACTATACTCTATACTCTCTCTGATTTTTCTGTTTTAAAGCTATTTTGTTTCTTAAATACGCACGTAACTAAATACATTACGCCTACAAGCGGCAACTCTAACGAAAAAATTGGAAGGGCATATTTATGTATTTTATATAAGACGATGTCGTTCAATAGTCTATTACCAAACTTTTACATTAACCCTTTAACTGCCGCCGATTTGTTTCCCCAGAGCCACCGTTTTTTCCTTTATAAGTGCATGTATGGGGAATAAAAAGCATAAACAAACTGGTTACTACAAAATGAAAAATCTTTAATATATTAATTCTGTGAAATCATTGTATTATTATTATTACACAGCCTTGGGATAGTTTTACTAATAACAGCAACAAGAAAAGGACCGTACTTTGGGAAAACGTATATATACGTTTGGGGCATTTCACGCATCGGTTGAGCGAGGCGCATATATCCGCTGGTAGCGCTACGGAGTTAAGAAACTTTTGGCAATACAGATCTTTCTACAAAATTTAAATAGTATTATAAAAAACATTCTTAATGAATGAAAATAATTATTTATTCCAAATTTTCCTAGCATATATTACTGTTTCATGAAGTTTCAAATATATATATATATATATATAACAATAAATTAGTGAATAATATATTTATCATTATTCAAATATTTTCAAAATTAGTGTGGAATGTTAGAATTTAAACCTTCACATAAAAGAAAAAGTCATTAAAATGAATTTTGAAATTTACATTTATTCTTGCTTTTATGTTAAAAAACTTCTATAACGTCGTGTGTTTGTGCGCTTTCAACATCAAATAACATTATTGAAAACATTTTCAATAACATCATAAATATGCAAATTAAAATTTTAAAATTTAAATATGCAAATTTTTTTTATGACGTGGGTTACACATGGTTAGAATGCTAGTATAAGTAAAGCGCAAGAGTTTCTTTTCACGATGAATGAATTAAAAGGGAAAAAGCGACCATTTGAAAAAGGGGTTATTGTTGGTGCCGTTTATCAGGGATCTCGATTTTGAAGACAGCAAATCGTCCTCGGTTCTCCAAAGTAGCCATATCAAAGATTTTCAAAAGTTGGAATCAGAATCCACAGTCCTTCTCTAAAACATTTAGCTGGCGTTCGAGCACAGTTTTTCAAGATCATGATCGGTGTCTCTTCCGGCGACTTGTACGGCAGAACAGATACTCGGATTTCAGCTTAAACAATGCGCAGAGAATTTCCGAGAGGATGAAGGCATGCGCATTAAGTCGGGTGATACTTGTGAAAGCCATAATTTTTGCAAGAAATGCTAACATTCGTTAACATTGGTGTCAAGAAGGAAATTTGAGGATTGGAAACTGATCATGGGATCGAATGTATCACACTACACCTTATTTTGCACTGATGGAAGACGTCGAATTTCGCGAGAACTCCACTAAGTCATGAATCAATCTTGTCTTACTCGCACTTCACGAGGGTCTGGTAAGTATATGATGATATGAGGCAAGTTCTGCTGGAATGGAAGTGGTGGCCGGGTGTTCCTCGAGGGTAAACAAACAGCCATGTGAGATGCCTGAATACACTGGCAGAACAAATGCACCCTGCAATGTTGCATTTTTACCCTGATGTGGTGACGGATACTTCAAGGACAATAATACAACTATATTTCATGCCAGAAGTGTTAAAATAGGTTCGCTGGACATCAGTGGGTTTCAACTCCTTCCCAGGCAACCACATAGTCCGCACTGTAACCCCAGAGAAAAAGTATGGGATATAGTGGAGTGAGTGTGTGAGTGAATATTAACGTCACACTGCTCAGCTACACGAAGGCTTTTGGTGAAGGACATCGTAATTTTGAACCATGGTCAAGTGACGAGGACGACACCTGAACTGGCACCCTCTCTCCGAACTACCACACCACATCAATGGGAGGACGTTTGAGCTCTCGGCAGATTTAACGCGCCTCACTCCCCTACACGACTGCTTTTTAGTGGTATTGGGCTCGAACTCATAACAAGCCAGCCACGATACGATACCTTGACCACTAGGCTACCGCGGCCACGGGATATTGTGGAAAGACACATCCGACCACACTCTCTCGAGACCTAAAGAGAACATTTCTAGTTTGCAAGGTCTAAGATGCTTTCTGATTTTCAAGATCTAAAAACTGCATAGTCAATGCATGATACATTCTCTGGACGTAAATGCGCATCCAAGAACATGTAGGCTTGCTAATGCTTTGGGCAATCAAACGGCTGTCCTGGGACGAATATGAATCTTAAAAGGGGTCTCAGGGGGTGTTAATCATCTCTGGATTTTTCAATTTTCGAAAAAAAATATATGTTATTCCTCATTTGCATGCTTTTGAACATTTTTGACACCAACCACGTGATGAGTTACTACAAAAACTTCGAGAGTTATTCAAAAAATTCAAACAACGCACCCAATAACAGTATTTAAATGGACACATATTCACACTTATTCTTAATTTCCACATACGTTTTACAATTTTCTGTTTGTACTAGAATATTTTACTTTGGGTGAATGACGGAGGAGGACTTTAGCAACTCAACACATTCTTTCTAATGTGTTTTCATTCTGTTTTAAGTGATACTAGCACGTTGTTTTATCGTTTTTCAAAATTTAAAGCATTATTTATCTCTAAATTTGAAATGGAAAATATACATCGCAGACAACCTTCAGGTAAACGTCCTAAGAAAAAAAGATTTAGAGGAACTTAATTCATGAAGGTAACTTGTCGCATCTTTATACATGTTGCAGAAAGGAGAGATACAAGTAAGTGTGCTTCCAGTATCAAATCCTGAAGATTCTCAAGACTTCTTGCTAAACGTCAAATCTTGTTAAGGTAAGGGTGAAATTTCAAGAAAGGATATCGTATTTTGATTTTATTTTCAACCTTTAGCTCTATTTTGTCAGTATCATGCTGTTTAAAATGTCATAAACAATTAACAATTAATGAAAAGTCCACTCGTGGTTTATGTTCGAAATTTGAAATACATTGTAAAACACAATTGGAATATTTGTACTTTTCAAGCTTCTTGAAAACACTAGGGGATAAAATAATGCTCCAAAGTGCTTTCGGAAATCATATCTTTACGGACTTCCATAGGCCAAGGCTTGAGTCATTAAAAACTTTTGTGCTGTAATGAGTCTTCCCTAATCCTGTTGAACAAAAATCATATGATGTTATTAATAATAAACTTTCACTTGTTATGGGAAGGAAGTCATATTCGAAAGAAAAGCATGAAAAAGGGCAGCGCAATGCGAAGAAAATTCTTAGATTATCTGATAGCTGCTTTTAACGATGCTTAGAGTGGTGGACCTGAAAGCGAGAAGGGACATTCATGGATTGATTGGGTATGTACTGTAATAGGGGCCAGGGCTGGGTAAGGTTTGGATAGGGGAAGTGTTGTCCTCATTTTGCAAAAGATGTGACAGTTATAAGGTAAGTTTGGTATCAAGTACAATAGAATGGCAAAGGGCCGCATAATAAGATTTCATGTAGAAAAATTGTACTACAGCTCTCTTGAGGGTAAAATGGAAGTTGGCGGGATGTTGAGGATTTTTAATCGATCAGAAAAGCTTCATAGCCTGAAATATTTGAACTACATTAGGGATAGCGACACAAAAAACATTCAATGCCTTTCTGAGAAAACAAGCCATATGGTAGATGACCATCTTATTCAGAAATAGAATGTGTAGGCCGTATTGCAAAAGAGAATGGGTACAAGACTTGGGAAGCTTAAATTAGTATATGGTAAAAGTACAATCTGATGAGGTAAAACCCGTAAATGGGTAAAGATTGCAGGTTAACTGATGGTTTAATTGATAACTAGCACTACTATGAAGTAATGGCTATTAGATGCAATTCTACTAGTGTAGCCAAGGAAATGGGGAAGAAGCCATTTGGGCTGTTTGGGGTCATTCTTGCGGCACTGATGATGAACCCGATGCACTGGTTTTTGTCCTACAGATCAAATACATGGTGTAAAGGTATTACAATGCCTATATTCTGTGTAATGTCCGACGAAGAACAGGCGCAGACCCTCAGTTGCTAAAGCTGTTCGAGGGCTCTTATAATTAAGCCTGTTGCAGACTTATCTCGATCCGGCACTCCTGAAGAAATGTTTAGGAGGTAAGACACAGAATCCTAATGAAAGTTTAGTCAGTAATCTGGGAAGTTTTTGTCCTAAGGCGATTGGTTCTAGTCTTCAGATTGCGGAAGTTTGCTGCAAGAATCTAGCAACCAGCATTTTTAATGATGAAATACAAATAACAAACTTCTATTTTTAGAGGTTGACTTAAAATTAACAAAAATGTTTGTGTGTGTCCCTGAGCTGAGAGCGTGACAATGCGTCAGAATCTTTAAGATCCAAGAAAGAGGAAGCAGCATCATCTTTGAAGCTGCATGAAACCAAAAAGAGTTAAAAAAGACTAAAGAAATTGAGCTGTTTAAGCAACAGGAAGCATCTTATGATCCTGGAGCATTTTGCCAGCATATTAGTTTAAAATTTATTTTCTTAGAATTTAATTTAAAACTTTAAAACCTTTTTACTACTCAGTTTGTGTTTTCACTACGGCGCATTGCGTTTCAAAAGCTTATCATACTTTGATGTATAAAAACTTTACAGAATTATATAAACTCTATCATAATCTTTAAATCCCAGCTGTTATAGTATACATAAATTTTTAATTTTTGAACAATTTCAAAAGAATTGAGATTTTTTAAAAAATTTAAAAAGTCATACTTTTATTTGCAAAAATTTAATTTTTTATTCACTATTTATATATTTGGGAAAAGTAAAGAACCACAATGTAATAAGATATATTTGACTTTATAAATCAACTTATTGCTAGTAATTAGAATAATTATTGCAGAAAAGAAAATATCATGCTTGGCGTCGTAAAACTTGTACAATTTGTTTTCTTACAAAAATTTTTCTTATTTTTTATGTGCTTATTATTTTTAAAATTATGATTATATTTTAGACATTTTATACTTTTTTGAAACTTTATTCCTTTTATAAAAAATGTGTAAGAATCAAATTATTTCATTTTAACCTCAAAAAGGTATTTCTGGTCGAGAAAGTTGTTTATATTTTGTGCTCTCGAAACATTTTTAGCTCTAGAGACCCCTTAAGTTTCTAATTCATTTAGCCAGTGACATTGGGTTTTGGCTATCAACAATCTCAATTAATACCTATTTTATAGTCATTTTATTAAAACAAAGGCTTATAAAGTAATTAAAATGTTGATGAATTTTTAGTTGATAGTAACAATTAAAAAAAAAACCCAACAGCTTCTGGTTTTTCTTTTTAAAAAAAAATCTAAAATTTCCTTGAAGAGAAACACACTGTCATACATTCCAGCTAACCCTTCTAGAAAATTTCAACCTGCTCGTTCCAGAAATTATCATGTCTAATTAAGTGAAAGGAATTTATTAATCTTGATTAATGTACAAATAAATAAGTTATAGATGCGATCCGATCAAGAAGAATTATTAATAACTAAATATAATCTGTCACTGTTTGCATCGAAATATTCTTTTAATCGATGCCAAACATTTATTATATACGTGAAGTGCCATTTTTTCTATTCTTTTAAATTTCTATTCATTCTTAAGTTTCTATTCTTTTATGGAACAGGAATGAACTAAATATTTATAATTATATTGGTAACATGCTTTTTTTCTTGGTTCTTTCTATTTTGCTTTTTATTTCTCTTATATTTTTTTACATAAAATTTTGTAATAATTATTGAATTATATTTTTTTACATACTCGTACATGTATATAGATTATGTAAGAATTATTGTATGAGCTATTTTTATATCCTTGAGCTTCTTTTCTTATACATTCCCCGTTGTATTTCATTATTACTTACAATTAGTACATGAATAAATACTTTATAATTTCATTAAATACTAAGGGATAAATTACTCTGGACACTTTAATTTAAAAGCATTAAATTTCGATGTCTTAGATTTCAGGCCTTGCTTTCAGAGAAAAATATAAGACCAGGGATTATATCATCATCTTTGAGGAAGGAACATAAAAAAATGGAGATAAAACAAAATTTTCACACATGTTGAAAAGCTTGATTTCATCAGAAAAATATCAGAGAGATTATCTTATCAATACAACAATAAAAAAAAGTTAGCTTCTATTTAATATAGTTTAATCTTTTACTAATTGCAGAAAAAAATCTAAGTATTTCAAAAACTTATTCTATTTAAGTTTCTTATAACGGGGATCAATTTTGTACATAATAATTTTTTCATAAGACATCATTGTTATAGTTTTGAATGTTTAATATTTTTAAGGCACTTTAACGGGGCTTTATTTTTATTTTGAGAAGACAATCAACATTTTTATTCTGGATCTATTTCTAGGAGAAACACAGTATCAAGAATGTTATTTTTATACCTTTTAATCTCGGTTAAGTTTTCCATTAAAAATTTAAAAATAAGATAATTTTGTACTAGCCTTTTCAAAAAATAACATGAGCTTTAAATTATTATCATTTAATACATAGTAAGGTATGTCCCTAATTTGTATCATTTGTAACAGATTTTTATGCTACTCTATTATGCTTATTATATTTCACATAATACTTTTAACTAAAGGAGAAGGCTGCATGTTCAGGCACCCCTTAAAACCTAGTTTAACCTCCTTATCTTTATAGATGCACAATTTGCTTTTATTTTTTGTATTTTTTATGTTTCTGCTTCTGGGGTAATTTTGACTATTGAGGGAAATAATATTTCTGATCAATATTTCCCGACTACTTGTAACTCATGTGATATTTTGGTTTGGTTAGTTAATTGCTAACTTCTCATTCGAAAGTAATACTAGGAATATGGTCGACAGACTTCATTAATTTGACTGGGCAAACTCGGGTGTGGACTTGTTTCCTGACACTCTTCTCTCTAAACTTCCACATTGATCATAGTACTTCCTGAAATCTCTCCCGCTACTGCTTTTGACTTTAACTCTTTATCGACGGCATTATGATTTACTGCAGTTTTTTTCATGCAATATTTCTTTTTGGAACATTACACTGAAAATTATGGGATATACATAAGTAAAATACTCACCTTTGGGAAATTTAATCCGTTAGAGCTAATTAATTAATAATATTCAACTGTAAAATTAATTACGCACACTGTTCACTTAAAATAAATAGTCAAATCGTTTAATAAGGTCTTCACATTAACATACAAAAAAAATGAGACACTTACATTTTGACATTAACTATTTTTTCGGGATAAAAATGATAATCTTCGCAATCCACTTGAAAACGTAATTTCAGCTATAAAACTATTCGCCATCCCCTCTAAAATACTCATCGTAGAACTCGTGCTGCCATATATCTTGGAAGAGTAGATTTCAAAGAATATTCCTGCCAAGTATCGTCAGAATATTCGTAAAATTGGTTGTTCTATGTAATTTTAAAGTGATTCGTACTTATAAGTACCGCGTCGGTCGATAAAGGGTTAAATTTCTCTTTTATCTCTCTCTCACAACCACACTTTCTCTTTGTCACACACACACACATTTTCTCTCTCCTCTCTCTCTGTCTTATACTCTCTTTTTGTATTTCTCTCTGTCTGTCTGTCTTTCTCCCTTTCTTCTTCTCTCTCTCCATACATACATACGATGGAAAGTCAAAAAGTAAAGGGACTTTTATAATTTCCCATTCCAAGGTTTGGCAACAGTGCAAGTATTTAACGTTGAATGATGAATAGGATAGTCGGCAACACTTCTGTATAACATGTCACTTGTCCTTTCTTTCGAAGAAGGACGAGTAACATGTTGTACAGAAGGTGGGTGTTGCAAGTTGGGGTGTAGCAGACGGTTCAACCTGGCAGCGCCATTGTCAATCTGCACCAAAGAGGAAAAGAGGGCAGTGATTTGTTTTTCATTTGCGGAAGGTGGAAAACCAGCGGAAATTATTCGCCTCATGCAAGCGAAGTACGGTGATGGTTGTTTATCGTGAACCAAGATCTATGAATGAATAGAGCGCTTCAAACAGGGAAGAACTTCTGTATGTGATGACGAAATATCAGGCAGTTCACATATCGACTTAAACCACAAAGGGTCGTAATCGTTGAGTTTATAATAATGAAAGAGATGGCTAGTATCCACCACGACTATCTCACCTTCCGCAAATCAAAAGCGAATCACCACTGTAACGTAGTATCTCATACCTGTGGTCGGCTTCTTTGCACTGGCCAAACTTGTGATACCGATGCATCCGGCTAGCTATTGCATGGAGGAGTTCATAGGTGGCGCCTTAGACCTCCCCGGCAATCTCTTGACCCCCAGAACCTATTCCCCGACTGGAGGATGAAGCAATGAGCTTTTAAGAGGGCCACCCGATCCCCGAGAAAGGCGGATGCTGACCCTCTGGGGGGTGGAGAAGGAGAGAGAGCGAAGGGGAATACTTTGACGCGACGGAAGGAGGAGATGGGAGAAGGGAAAGAGATGCTCTGAATTTACCTGAGAGCGGTGGCTAAAATGATTACCCCTCTTACAAATAGCTTATAGGATTCTACAATCTTTTAATAAGTTTAATATACTTCAATGTATAACTCTGTAAATAATAGCTGTGACGTAATAAGTTCAATATTTAAATTAATTAAGATCACTCTACCGTAATTGATCTCAAAAGTCACACCACCCTCCTTTCCTCCTTGGTGCAGATAGACGATGGAGCTACCATGTTGAATGGGCTGCCACACACCAACTATTGCTAGGAAAGACGAGTGAATGTATAAAAATATTGCCGAATACCCCACATTCAGAGCTGGATACTATCGCTGTTGCCAAACCTTGGAAGTAGAAGTTACAAAAGTCCATTTAATTTTTGACTTTATCTCATGAAATTGGTCCAAGAATCTCCCTATTTCTTAAATTATTTTTTTGTAAATTTTATTGGGTGAGACTTAATTCCCATAACTGGTATATCAATCTTCTAAATGTTCTGTAACATTATTAATTATAATAAAGGAAATTTTATCTTATTTGAATTAACAGTTTTTTAGAATCTATTGTCTTTTGGGATTGAGCTCGATGAAATAGAATCACAGACTTCTTACACTTCCAAATAATTAAACTTTCAGTTACGCTATTTGTTACAGAATTAAATTATAAAATAACAACCTGATAAAATAATCTTAAGTATTTGTTTTACTTTAAATTTTTTGAACAATAATAACTTTTCATTGATTTGAAAAGTATTTTACTTCAAAGTACAATGTCTAAATAAGTAAAGATTTTGTTGAAAACACGTAGCATGTACAGATATCTCCAAAAAATCTCTCTTCTTTTTTTTCTAGGAATTGCTCCCCAGAGTTTCTTGAGTATAATTTTGGTTTTTCTCCGTTGACCAATTTAATTACCCTGTCACGAAAATATATCGGATTTTTTTCGAAACAACTTGTTTCTTGCTTTTCACGCTAGAGTAATTTGTTGCAAAAAAGTTCGCCGCATTTTTTTTTAAACTCAGAGATGCACATTTTAAGCCAACAAAAGAACTGAGTTTCAAAATTAACACAAGAATACTGAATTTGATATCACCTGACTATTTTCTAAAGAATTTCTTAAGCAAGGTTGAGAAAAAACATTTTCTTTCTACAATTTCAAAAACGGAAACATTTTAAATAAGAAAAAATTTTAATTTTCTATAAATGTATTTGAAATCATTCATATCATTTTCATGTTTCCTTAAATATGATTAAAAATAAACTCTTACGGCTATCCATGAAATTGATGGAATCCTATTAAGTTATTAACATATTTTTAAAAAGTTAATTTATTAAAATCCAAAGTAAAGCTGTGTTATCAAAAAGAGTACTCGATGCAAGAAAAGCGAAATCCTTATTTTATCAGTCAACCCACCTAAGGTTGGGTCGACCTCTAGTTCTTTTTTCAGTGGACTTGGCCAAAAAGATTTTCCTTTTGGAACGTTCTTTGTTCGTTCTAATAACGTGGTCAGAACATTTATATTTTTTGAATTCTTACATATTTTACAACGTTTGGTTGCCTGAAGACACAGTAGGGTTCTAAAAATTTGAGCTTCTGTGCCAAATGCCATCATTTTGAGTTCCTCAAAAAATGTCTCTTAGGATGCCATCATTTCGTGTTATAGTCTAATATATCTACACTACAGATCAATCTTTTATCATAACGTTGAAATAAAATAACAATAACTCTCATGGTATCATTGTAAAGCGTTTGTGTAATTGCGGTATCAAATGCTACATAATTAAGTCAAAAAGTTATCGTCCCAAATGATAATAGGTACATTGGAATTTTTTGATCCCCTGTACAGGATTACTGTAAAATAATTCTTTTAAAAAAGGAAAATATATTATCTGTATTAATAACATTTCAATAACTTCTTGGTAAATGGTCAATTTATTTCAAAGAAAAGTCTAGACTGGAAGATATAAACCAGAAGATCAAACTAATCACTGATTCAAAATGACCACTCATTAGGCTAGTATTGTCAGATAGTAAGACAAAATTATACTCTTTATTTTTAATAGATGTGGTGCCAGTCACTATTGCTGAGCCAAAAGATCTGTCTGGGTTTTAGGCACGTTTTCCTTTGCATGTGCCTGATACTCGCTACAACTTATTGTCGGGAAATGGAGCTGACTTTAGATGCTCGAGAAGAGAGAGCGCCATGAAGCAGCGAAGAACAACTGTGAGCTTCTCGTGTTCACGAGCAAGGTAATTGATAGAGCATGGAATTTATTCAGTTAAATAACTAGTAAATATGTTATACCTTCTAACGGTAATTACTGAAATCTGCCACATATATAATTATTAAACAAAAAAGATTGATATGCAGTACACTACGTTTCTTTAAACTTTTGACAATATGAATATGTTTGTATAAATGTTTTAGAGCAAGTTATTAACAGACAGTTAGATATATTCTTTCTTCTTCGCCATTTTGGATTATGTTCTTAGAAATGCACTCTCTACTGCAATACGGGATAAAAAACTTATTAACACCATTTATCATTAACAATTTGAAATATTGCAAGCTTGATAGTGTAAGACGTTTGTTATTTAAAAATTCTTTGTCTACAGAGAAACTGAAATGTAAATATTTACATGCTGTGATAATACGGTAACTTCAGTACTTATATATAATGCATTTGTATGAATTTATATTTAAGAATCAGAAGCAATTTTGTACATCCTCTCCAAAAATTGTCATGGAATACGTTATGAAGCAAAATATAAACTATTATTTTACGGTTTTTCTTTGGTTTTAATTAATTTTTATTCTCGTAATCTTCTTCTATATGTATATTTCCATGCCTATTATTAAATTACAAATAAATAGACGTAAAATGCATTGATAAAATATTTCTCATTTCAATTGGAGAACTAAAAAAATGCAATAGATTTTCTAGAAAGCTAGATCTAGATCTTTAATTTATTCTTTCATAATGCCGAAAAATAGCTGAAATAAAAATCACTTCCATTTAATCATTTCTCAAAGAATGTACTTCTTTTTCGATAAATTACTACATATTCCTCAAAAAATACTCTCTATTTTATTCTGAGAAAAGTTATTTTGTAGAAAACGAATGTAGTATGAGAAGACTCATGTCCCAACTAATCGAACTAAAAGCGCAACAGTATTATATTTAGATAAAAAAATAATAATAGTTAATGCTCTCGATGTTACTTAATAAGGTTACAAGCCCCAATAAATCTGGAGTAGAAGTTTCTCTAACCTCTCATGGGATTTCAAACTTTCAGTATAATTACAGAGAACACAGTAATTCCATAGAAACTGCTGCTGCTTATTCCATGGAAAAGCAACTTATATTCAATGAAAAAGAAACAAGTAATGTAAAAAAAATTCTTTTAAGTCAATTCCTACTTAGATCGAAGAAAATTTTTATTTTAGCTACTTTTTATTAAATAGTTACAATTAATATAAATATGTATATACATATGACAGAATCACAACATTAAGTGGTAATTAATTTTAATTAATTACCACTTAATGTTGTGATTAATTTTTATTAATTATCATTAAAGTATCGTATTGTCATCCAAAACAATCGTGTATATAAAATTTCAGTTCAACTGAATGCTTTAAAACGTGAGGAAAAAAAACACCTTTTCAAGTTTTAACAAATTCAAGGTCAATAAGCCAAAAATGATGCCAACGTGGCTGTGTATTTGTAATTCTTGAAATAATTAGTTTTAATCAATTAGTTTTTATTAATTATAATTAAATTACTGTATTGTCATCCAAAATAATTATGTATATAAAATTTCAACTCGATTGAGTGCTTTAAAATGTATTTTATTAACGATTGAAAATTTCACCAAGATAAATAAATAAATAAATAGAAAGTGTGAGTTAATAGTGTGTGTGTGTGTAGGAATTGAAAGAAAAAGATCATAAAATTAAATTTAATGTGCTCATTTGAATTATTTTAAAAGGAGAATCTGCATATTGCAGCATATTAATAATCCAAATGAAATGACATGATAACTGATGTAAATTGAACTATTATTAAATATTATATATTCGCATATGCTTCAACTTATATAAATTCAGAACGGGATATTAAAAAAATACAGAACAAAAAGTTAAAACTTTAATTTACAGAAATTTGCACATAAAATCATGAAAGTAACAAAGGTATTTTGCTAAAAACTAAAGTTATACATTTTAAAATTTTTTAAGTTGTATATAGAAATTACAACACATTTGTGGCATTGACAAATGACATTCATAAACCTGAATATAATTACAAATATTTTTAAAATTTTAAATCTTTTTAGATGTATAGAGCTTTACACAAAATTTAAAAATTCCTTCTTCCATACAAATCTTAGGAACCCCAGCGTTTTTTACATTCCTTATAACATAATATATTGCAATGCTGTGTTCTACATTTGTAATGATTTGAAGCAGTTGAAAATCAAATATGCTTTCGAAAATTGAAAATTTACATTAACAGCTGCAATTTAGAAAATTGAATCGCATCAATGTGAAGAATTGTGGAAAATCATTCGTACATTTTAATATTCTTGGAGAGGAATCTCTTTTCCATTTGCAAAAAAGTTGATTCGGGTGATTTTACTGAAGGCAAATATATTTTTAATTCATAGTATTTTATGAATACTTTTTTTTTTTTAAACTAAATTTAGAAAATTCAATTAAAAAAAAATTATTGATATGTATTTGAAAAAAATCATCAAACTTATGAAAGCTGAGTCTGATACTGATTTAAAAGAATTTCCTTTATACAAAAAAGGTTTTAAAAGTTTTAGAAAAATTTAATCCTAATTATTCTAAAAATTATGAAATTTTCAAATAAAAGTAATTTTATGCTACTTTTTTGTTTTTAATATTTTGTTAGCTTAAGTGAAAATCTCCTTTTTGATATTGTTATGAAGTTATAAACATAAATTTAAAAATAAATTTCAAAAAATACCTGACTTACAAATATTGGAAAAAATCTACTTTGTTTCAACAATACTAAATATTTTGTTTTCTTGAAGTCTTAATATTGACAAGAATTTAATCAAAGGCCTGGCATTATTTTCAGAAATTTTAAGAAGAAAACAAAATAGATGCATTGTTCTCGAAATTAAAACATTTAATAACAATTTTCCTCAAGAAATATTTATTTCTAAGCAATGTAAACAAAATAATCAGTTTTAATATGAATACTTGCTACAAATAGGGCATTATAAAAGACAAATCTAAAGAATGGTAAATAAAGCTTTCGAAACTTAAGAAGGAATGAAATACACATTTTTCTGAAAGTGCAATCTTTTCATATTTATAACCTATTCTCAATGAAATTATTATTATTATTTTTAGTTTTGAAAATGCTGAAAATAAAAATCTATCATTAATTACATTCAACCACAAAATATTTTATAATCTGGGATTTTTTATTTGATTGTAAGTTATTGAATACAATTATTTTCCCAGAAAAAACTTAAGAAATGTGCTGTTTTATCAAACCATTCTGCAGTAATGATGCTACTACTTGTAGCTCATAATTAAACAAGCCCTAAAATTATTAATAATTGATGCTTCGATAAATAACCTTAGCCGTATTCTTAGGAAGAGTAATGAATCAAACTTTCTAAACTGTCAAAGATAATAGTTTCAACAATTAGATACCCGGATCAAGTAATTTCTAAGCTCAGAACATTAGTACACTAAAGGTATTCATTAATAAAAGCGTGTCTCAAATTTTGGTGTCAAAGGATTTATAAATTGATGCACAAAAGCCGCTGTAACACAAAGTGTGTGTGATTAAAATCCTGAAGCCCATGTATGGGGATGCAGGAATCAAATCATGGTGCCGGAGAACACCTTATTCTGATAATGAAAGAGGAACTGAAAACTGGGAGCTATTTAACATTGAATCAAGCTATACTCCAATGTTTTCAGGTGGAAAAGAGTAGGTGAGAAGAATTAATAACCACAAACACACACCCTTTCTCTGGTAATATGTCGTCTTCTAACCTTATTGCTTTAGCGCAGTGATTCTCAATCACTATGCTGCGGCACTTTTGTGTGCCACCATTTTTTTAAGCTATGCATTATATAAGAAAAAAAAATAAAATCCAGAACTGTATTATTCAGTTTTATAGAATCTATTGTGTTCTGTGTACACCCCAGCAACAAGAAGAGCCTCCTAGGATTCCAAAAAGAATGCACTGAACCACGATTTTTTCTGTAGCTGCACATTTTAAGTCATTGAACCTTCAGGCCTGATGCAATCACTCTCGCTTGGAAGATTGGAAAGTATTGACCTTTAAAAGTTTATCTAGGGTGCTGAACTCCCCGTGAGCAGTTGAGCATATGTGTACAGTCAGCTCTAAATGTTTGGAAAATGATTAAAATATTATTTTTCTACTTTCTACTATCCTTATCATTAATTTTAAAGTATGTTTACTACTGGTATATACGTTTTACTTGCGGTTTATGAAAAAAATATAAAATTATGTATTTTTAAGTGAAAATTGTGTATGTTTAGTTTAAATTAACGTTAGTCTCATTTGTATGCAATAAATTGATACATCTTGTACATTATAAATATGTATCATAAATTAAATTTTTTTTTTCATATTTAAATATTTGTGTTAAAAGTTTGGGGTGTTCTCTACAACCCGCGAGCAACGATGGTAGCAAAAACCATCGCGAGTGACACTGGGTTAACCCTCTGACCGGAACATCAAATTTTTCCACACTAAAGAACATCCGTCTAACAGACGGATACGTAATATATATATATTGAATTTTATTACCTGAAGGACTGTTTTAAATGTTTTTATAGCTTATGAAATTGAGTATGTTTGAAATAAGATGTGGGGGGGGGGGTTAAATCAAGCACAACAATATATTTTTATCAGTAGAATTGTGAATTGTATTTTTATAAAAACTGATTAAAAATTATTTATATTCACGTAAAAGTAATTAAAAATAATACCAAACACGAAAAAACTGTGGGAATATCTGTCTGATATAGACGGTGATAAATAAGAAAAATCACACATATCGTAAGTTGAAAAAAATCGCCAAGTACCACCACGTGATCCTCTCACTGGGAAGAGTCCATTTGAAGATGTCATGGTATAGACCACCACAAAAATCACATCACAGCATTATCTACAGACATCAAAGCAAATTATTTCCGTCTGAGAGACGGATGTTCCGATCAAATGTTCCGATGTTCCGACTTACCCTTTCATGGATAAATGGATATAAAAAAATATGGGGGTCGTAAACCATTTTTCACAGATATATCTGTATATGAATCAACTTTGTGAATGAAGAAGAAAAACTGTAATAATCGAGATTTAATTTCAAAAACTTTGGAAGAGTAAAATAATTCATTTTGGATTAAAATTAGAAACGAATGTCTCATGATAGCTGGAAAAAAAAACTGTAAAAATATTGTTACAATTTTCTACATTTTATTTGTGTGAATTCGGGTTTTCAGCACTAAGAAATATAAAAATGAAAAAAGATTGAGACTTTTAAATGTAGATACCGAAATGAGAGCGGCATTACCATTTTTACCACCTAGTATGGACAAAGTTATCAAAAATCATCAAACTCAAATATCGCATTAAATGTATTCTTATAATTAATTTGTAACTAATTATTCAAAAAACATTTTGTTATCTTTGTCATGCATATTATTTTATTTAACATTGAAAATTACTATCATAAACTATTTTACATAATGTATTATAGATAAGTAAAATTCCTTTATATTTAGTTCCTTGTTTGTGTGCTGGCAAATTTTGAAATTATTTAAGATGGACAGTGTTTGTTTTACAGTGATAAGCAAAAACGTCAGACTGACCACCTGACCTGAACATCTTCCCAAGCTCCTCAGGGTCCAAGGTCACGTATACTGATGTGGGGAAAGTAGGCCTTGTCCCTAATGGCCACTGAGTTAGGTTAAGTTAAGTTACATTTACAAGAATAAAAGCATTTTAAATAGGCAAAGAAGTACGCGAATGTAGTTCAAAATATCTTTAAGGAAACTTTGCTAAGAACAATGTCCCTTCTTACTTATAAAGCTCCTTAAGAAGATATAGCAAGTAACAAATTGCTCTATTAGAAAGAATAAATGTTTCCTTTTCTGAAATATAGAGATACAAAAATCAAAAGTGTGTTTACAAAAATGAATTTTTAATCTAGATTAAATGAAATACATGCAACTAAATTAATATGTACGTTATTCCTTAAATTAAAGTCATTTAAAATTAATTGGCCTGCATATTAATTTCACTTTTTAAGATCTAAAGAAGAAAACATACTGGTTTTTTATATGCAGTTTAACTAAATCAAAACATTTCCTTTCAGCTTTGAAAAAATTCTAATTATGCTTTTTTCTCCTCTGCTTTAAGAAATAATTTCACTTTGATGTCGGAGCTTTTATTTTTTTTTTTGGGTTCAACGAGAATACGTTTCTTTTTATTCTAATAATGTTTCGCCTGATTGGACAAGTTATGTCTGTTTATTTTAGAAAATTAAACATCACTGGATTATTTTTTAGTTAAAGTTTAATCTTAATTCATGATGATAATATGCATTTTTTTTCTTATTTTTCACCGTTTTTAATAAGAAATTTTTCGTGACAACTCCTTAATTGCATCTTAACAGGAAAAAAAAATATTTTGGAAGTGACTATTCTTAAGAAAAATGGCATCACAAATAAACAAATAAAAAGCAAGTGATAAAAATATTTTAAAAAACATTTCTGAATATATATATATATATATATATATATATATATATATATATATATATAAATTAGTTTATTTTTCTTAAATTCTTAAATAATGCTTAGCACAGAAATTAATTATACTGATAACAAAAATAAAAATAAAAAGAAAAATTCTCCTTTTCCTACCTTTGAATGGATGAATAAACAGTATTTTATTATTGAAAATTTGAACAAGATATATACACACTCGCATATATATATATATATATATATATATATATATATATATATATAAAAGGAGAGAGTGAACTAATAAAAAAGCATTAAAAAAAGAGAATTTTTTGTCTGCATTTTTTGTAACAATACACCCCGGGTTTTGGCTAGTTTTTGGCTCAGTTTTCAGCCAAAACCTTGTTTCAACAGTTACATTTTTAAAAAACAATGAAAAAACGAATCTAAGTTGGCGTCAAAAACCCGGGTTTAATTAATTTAATTTAATTTAATTAATTAATTGATAGTTAAAAAAAAACTGTATCAACGTTTTGTATATGGTCGATTTTTTGTCGCCCCTTATCCTTTTGGGTCAGCGTAAGTTAGGGGTGTGGGATTCTCGAAATAAAGGGGAAAACATTTTAAAATTTCCCTTAATATGACTTTATTAAGAGTTTAATTTAGGTTACTTATATATTGAACAAATTTTATATTAAGTGAGAAAAAACCCAAAAACATGTAGCCGTAATTAAAAAAAATCGCGCCATTGGGTCATTTTTTCTAAATAATTTTGTTATCCGCCTACCTCAATCCTAATAATATTTCGAATTTTGGAAAATAATTTTTTCCCCCAAACCCTTTAATTCCAAGCAACGGTTCAAACACCTTCCCGAAAGGCTGTTGGGCTCGTGTACAATTGTATTTCACCTTGTAGTAAGGCTAGATATCCGTGATTCTTGGGTAGGGGCCAAATTACACTTTTACCTTTTTTCCCAAAATGAACTTTCTCTAAATTGCCATCCCCTTTAAAACTTCTGTCCTTTTTAAAAGGGTATCTTATTTGCATCTATACTTTCATTTACCCTTGGGTTTGGGTTGGAAAAGATTTGCCTTTTAAACTTGGCCGTCAAAAAAACCCAGGGTTATGTTAGAGAAAGGACGCGTGAGCCGTCACAAAGTGTCATTCCTTTTTTTGGGTTTTAAAAAAATATTTGAACTTGATTGGATGAATAGAAAGTATTTTATTAACGATTGAAAATTTGAACAAGATAAATATATAAAGATATATAGAGAGATAGTGAGCTAATAGTAGGAATTGAAAAAAATATTTCAAATTTATATATAAAAAAGAAAAGCGACTCACTCACGCACTCACTCATCACGATATCTCATGAACCCGTTATTTTGGGGCTTAAAAGGGTTTTGGGTTTTGGGACTTTTTTTTTTATGGGTGGGGGGGTTCGCTACAAAAAGAATTTTGCGAAAATTGACTCCTAAGGGGTGTTTCGGGGACATAAGGGGTGTTAGAGATTAATATTCCCTTTTTTGAACTATTAAAGCTATATAATTGAAATTTGGTATGCAGGCTTCTTTTATTAAATTGAAATTCGCAAAGAACTGGTCAAACGGACATCGATTCTTAAATGAGTTAAGAGGCTTATTGAGGTATTTGATTTGGACTTTTAAATTGGCAAACATGTTTTTTTTCACGGAGAAATTCTCTAAAAAGGGGGTTAGGGAAAATTTTCTTAAGATTAGGACGAGTGGGGTGAGTGTTAAGGGAGTGTAAAAGGTTTTTCTATTCGTTTGCAAAGAGGAGATTTATAAGAATGTTTTCAATAAAAATCGAACATTTAATACTATGACTTAAATATGAAACATTTATATCTATGGACAGTATATATTCACACAACACTATGAAATACCCAATGAATCGGGCGGGTAACGGTTAGTAATGTCATAAAAATAGAAAGTAATATTCATTCAAACTTATCCATATTTCATCTTATTAATCCTGCAGTTATAGTTATTCGCTTATGCTATTTAAACGAATAATTATAACTACAGGATTAATGAAATAACCACTGTAGTTTCCATTTTAAGGGTGCAAAATTCATTAAGCATTTTATTTTTACTTTTAATGGGGCTGTTGATAGGAATTTTACCATTACATACCTATTACATTTCCTGAAAGCTGTTATCCCTTTTTAGTGTGGTACCATATTCATAGTATACCAATTGCAGCAAGTAATTTGACGCCCACGATTCCTCCCAAGAGGGAGGCCCCTGAGATCTAAGGATGCAAAACCATGCTTGAATTTTAATTTTGCCGAGAGCATCTAAGCTAAACAGGCACCTCGAGGGATCTTTTACATGCCGCATAATCATACGACATAGACGCTGTTAATTTTTGGCACAAAGGAAATTCACAGACTTGGGCTGGGATCGAACCGCAAACTGAGGAATAAAAGTCCAGAGCTAAGATATTTACTCCACCCAGCCGACATTTTTTTAAAATAAAGGACTTGGGAAAATGATAACGTACATTTATTTTGTTTAAAGATTTTTAGCAATAACTACTATAGATACCTTTGCATATTTATACTTTACTTATAAAATATTCATGAAAAATTCACTTTAATTTCAATAAATTTACTTACTTAAAGATGAAAGGGATTTGAAACAAGGTAACCAGTGCTGTATATTAATGACTAATTCTTGAAATAGCATTGTTGTTGTTACTGATATACCTGTCTGACGGTGTCAGATCGAGACCCACGGAATTCATCGTGCCAAAGGGCTAGATGTATGCCTGTCATTAGCCGTAGCTTTGAGCACCATACAGGTCACAGTACGCGATCTCGCTCAGTTCAACCCCAATTTTGAGGTATACACCCTGGGGATGGTCACACAGGGACCTCCCAACTCCCTTTCCAAATTTGAATATCAAGTTTTGTTTGCCCTTCCACCAAACTTATGAGAGGATTTTCGGCTCGGCAGTTATTTAGAGTGCCCGCATGTCACAAAAGCACTATACATTTACAAACACCCATGCCGCCTCCAGGATTCGAACCCTAGCTCAACGGCACAGCAGTCAGCAACACTAACCACTATACCGGATGAGCCGCATCCGCAACATTTTTTTTTTTTTTGAATTAATAGGATATGAAATGTCCATAAAACTTTTTCATTGCATTTTATTCTTTAAAAACATTGTTGTAATCACACACAAAATATTCTTAAATTCTTAAATATTAACTACCATCTCAAAATTTCAAGACATTAAAATAGTACTAGAGAAAGCAGAATTTTTAAAATAACTTGGAAACCTAAATCCCGGGCCAAAGCCCTCAAAAATTTTTTTCATTTAAATTTTTTAATATTTTAAATTTTAATTCTTAATTTTTTTAATTCCCTTTTTCATAACAAAAGGGGCCAACCCTTGTGGTCTGAAATTTTGATCCTTTTTTAATAAAAAGCCATCTTTTAAAAATTAAAAATTAAAAAAACCGATTTCCCTTTCCGCCATAAATTTAAACCATTCCGGGGAAATTTTTATTCTGCCCCAAGGGGAAGCAAAAAACTTTTGGGGATAATGCTCTAAACTTAAATTTTTTGGACACAATTTTCAATCAATTTCATCGCGAAAATTTCCAACAATAACAATTTGTGTTTTCACTAAAATGGTTGCACTAAAGCTACAATACGACTTTTAATTATAAACCGCACAAATTATCAAAATGAGTATTAAATATTGTATATAATTTTATATATGACAGGAGTGATCATTATTAAACTTTTCTTAACTCAGTATTGTTAAATTAATAATCAAGTACTTGTGCAGTACTGAAATATTATATCAGTAAATGTATATTTTATTTTTTATTATTTCAGAATGTATTTTGTTTTGCTTCTTTTCGGTGAATTAATAATATTTTTAAATCTTTTATTTTCTACATACTCGTGCCCCACTTAGGGTTATCACGAACCCCTAGGGGGCACGTCTCACAGTTAAAGAAATATTGAGGTATAACATATGTTCTTGCGAATTTTAAAAGTTAATTATAATATTTTTTACTTGTTCCCATTAAATATATTCTTTATATTATTTTTTACGTTAATAAGTAAATTAAAGTTCAGAACAAATAAATGATTGCATGAATTAATTTATAGAAGGACAAAATTACACATAAAAATATCTAAAAATTTTATTACAATAACTTACTGTTAAGGTATCCACCAACGTTCGGAACCATGATTTTAAAAAAGTGAGCAAACATGGACAATTTTCATGATACTTAGTGTCACTTAGTTTAGAATACATGTACAAAATGGTTTTAAGAATATTATGATAATTTTTTTATTTCAATACAATATTTTGGCAAAAAATTAACTTAGAATAACCTTTTTCAAAATGATCCCCTTTTATAAAAAGTGCTTCTAAAATAATAATATTTTGCTTATATGAAGTAAAGACTTTTCCAGAGAGTCTTAATTATTTTTTTTGGGAAAAATTCACATTATTTTCAGAGTTACAACCCATTGAAATGATTATCGGCTTTTTTTCCTTAAAATCTCTCCTCTCCCCTCTGTTGTCGTAAAACATGGATAAACCCACTTCTAATTTATATATTTCAAAAATTCTAGTTGATCCTCTGTACAGAGGTCTGAGCTATATACAGGCAAATTATTATTATAATAGAAGCATTTTTTACAAAAGGAGAATATTTTGAAAATGGGTCATTCTATGTTCATTTTTTGTCAAAATATTGTTCTTAATTTTTGTATTGTAATACTATTCTTAAAACAATTTTATGTACATTTTCTAATGTAAGTGACACTAAATATCATAAATATTATCCATTTACACGCTTTTGCAAAATCATGGTTCCGAACGTAGTCGGATACCTTAAGCAATGTTTAAAATATTTATAAAATTGTTCAAGAAAAGAAAAAAAAATGGAGAAATTACCTACATTGTAGTTTAAATTATACATTTGATACCTATAATACAAATCAATATTGTATTTATGATATAATTTTTTCTTGATAAGATCGGAGAATAATAATTATAATTTGAACACGAATTCGGTGATAGTGCTGCTTTATAATTTAAACATAAAATTAGTTCTTATTCAAAGTAGAGACACAGTTCAAATGAGGTGTGTATTTTTTTTCTGTTTCGAGTAAAATAAATGCTAAACATTTTGTACTGATTAACATACCAAAAAGGGTAAATAATGCACATACAAATCTGAAACTTGAGATGTTGGTAAAATTCTTTAAATTAAATATATTTCTCTTGTTCCTTGTTGAAATATATTACAGGCATATTCCAAATTATTCATTCCAATATTATCAGAAAGAATGAGAATCTTTTATAGAAGGTTCCTTTGAAACAAGTAATATATATAAAAAAAATTTTTTAAAGTCAATTTCTACTTAGATCAACAAAGAAAAATTTTATTTTAGCTACTTTGTATTAAATAGGTACACAATTGATATATGTATGTACATATGACAGAATCACAACATGAAGTGGTAATTAATTTTTATTAATTAACATTAAAGTATCGTATTGTCATCCAAAACAATCGTGTATATAAAATTTCAGTTCAACTGAATGCTTTAAAACAAGAGAAAAAAAATATTTTTAAAGTTTTGACCTAAGTCGCGCTAAAAAAGAAACCAACGTGGCTGTATTTGTAATTTTTTAAATAATTGGTTTCAGTCAATTAATTGTAATTAATTATAATTAAATTATCGTATTTTTACCCAAAACAATAATGTATAGAAAATTTCTTCTCAAATGAGCACTTTAAAGTATGAGAAATTTTCAGACCTTTTCAAGTTTTGACACAAGTCGCCAAAAAGGGTGCCAACGTGGCTGTATTTGTAGTTCCTTGAAAAATTAGTTTTTATCAATTTATTTTTATTAATTATAATTAAATTACTGTATTGTCACCCAAAATAATCGTGTATATAAAATTTTAGTTCAAAATTGAGCACTTTAAAATGTATTTTATTAACGATTGGAAATTCCACCAACATAAATAAATTTATAGAGAGTGTGAGCTAATAGTAGGAATTGAAAAATCAGTCATTAATACGCATAAGATAATTGAAATAACATTTCTGCCTACAAAAATGCTATTTCTTTTTAATAATGATATTGTTGTGGAAATCATCTAAGCGATAAAAATTTTTACTATGTTTCACAATACATTTTTCTAAATGGTAATAATGAACCCTGCTAAAAAATCCCATCTTTTAATTAAAAATAATGCTCAAATATTTTTATATATTACTTTTATCAGTATATTTATTATAAAAGAGATCACAGAGCAAGAATTTAAGTTTTTCACAGAAAAAAAGAGGCTAATTTCATAAAGAGTTCACAGCCGTAACAACCCAATTTCTTATGAATATACGCAAAAGTAATTTAAAAGCATTTTATACTCTCAAACAAATTTTAATGAATTCGCTATATCGGGTAAAAAAATTACTGTTCAGAAAAAGGCAAGTGAATTGAGGATTATTAAAGTAATGACGTTATAGAAAAATGAGTCCATATTGTCACATAATTGGTACAAATTAAGGACCAATTAACTAAGAATGCAAAAGGAAAAAATTACCATGTCTTTTTGGAAAAAAATAAAAAGAACATAAGATTGAGATGGCATGGGAATAAGCAAACAATTAGAGCTTCTTTTTTGGAATATAACATAAAAAGTTAAAAAGTAGCCTTTTTCTTTCACTTGGCATACGAAGGAAGTTCTTTTGATTTGAATAATTGATTCCCTTTCTTAAGTTGTGAAAATGATTTCAATGGTTATGTTCTGAACAATAACTAAAACACGGTCTTTCTCCTTTCATAATTTTTTTCTGTTTCCTGTTAAAGGGAACATTTCAGATAGTATTTAATGAAACCGACAAGAATTTTCTGATAAAAATATGAAAAAAATGAAAAGAAATATAACACTAAGAAACCTATTTTAATTCCCCCCTTGGAAAGAAATTAAACAATCCTGTCATTTCGTAGGAAAATTCACTCGCTCACTCTCATATATATATATATATATATGCATGTGTGTGCTGCTGTTGTTGTACGTATTTGTAGTGTTTATTCGATGTCTGTAACTGCTATTTATTTGAACAACAATTAGAATTCACATTAAAAATGGTGAAATTTGTTTTTAACAATTTCAAAGTAATATTTCTTTATCAATATTAATTAAGCTTTTTAAATATAAGATTCTTTGAAGTCAAAGACTTAAAACAAATATCCAGAGCGGTGCTAGTTTGATATCTGGGGATACTCGCCGTTTTTGTTCGCCAAGAAGGGCGATAACATTACAATATGCCACTAGGGCGCATCTTGGATTCAATTCCAGCAACAATAAGTGCTGCTTGGCGTGATTCCTTAATTGCGCAAAGCGGCCCTTGGCGCCATGTCCCCGGATATGAAACTAGTTCTTCAGGAGCACACAAGAAATAATTTCTTTTATACTGTTCATTAATTCTATCCAGAAATTCTGCTTAATGATCCTTTAAGTTTAATACTATATTTATCTACATAAATCTTGAACTTAAATTTTGAAAAATATCGTAAAAATGTGTTTTCTGATTACTTCTTCCAAGAAATTTCTAGGGTCTCACATTCAAGAAAATTTCATTGGCAGACTCTAAATTTGGATTATTATAATAGATTGTCTTTTATAACATGCATCAGATAATAAAAAATCAAAATACTAATAATTACAACAGATTACACACATCAAAGGCTTTTACACATCAAATGTTTTAATGCACATTACATTTAGCATTTTAATCAAAATTATATAATACCCATCCAACTCCATTACAGATATTCTTATTCATTACATATAGACTGTTTACCTGATCTCAGAAGTTGTATGCCAATTTCCATAATAAGTATCTATTATAATTCTGATTTAGGCCATTTTAAATAATTTCTTGTGCTAATTGAATTGTCATGCAAATAATGGTAATCATGTTACTTATTTAAATATTTTCTCTTAAACTTTATCTTATTTCCATCCACTCAAGAATTTTAATGTGTCACAATTGTGTAGAGCACAAAAATAAAAAAATCATGTAAATATATTATAAAAAGTAAATCAACTTAAAAAATGGTATTAATGATGCAGAAATTGAGGACTATTTTTTTGGGAGGGTGCAAGGAAGTAACGCGCAGAAAACAGTTTGTCTTATTATAAGAGAATGGTATATTTCCTTCAAGTAATACAAAATTCTTATGGCTCTAATGAAATTTAAAGAATAACCTTTAAGAGAAGGGAAATAAAAGCATGAAAAGAAAAAAAAACAACTCCTGAACAATTACAATGTAAAGTACGTACTGTCACTTGAAAAAATGTTTGAAAACTTCTCATTGTACAGATGTCTAAAGAAGGTCGGAATTAAACAGTAATTAAGTTTTAGAAAAAGTCGCTTCAATTGTATCAAAACACTTATCAGATTATGATAGTTAAAGATTCAGAACATTATTATAAAAATAATCAATCTTACTAATACTTCACGTTAAATGCAAATAAGAAACTGAGAAAAAAAACATTCATATTTAATAATCACTTCATGTTTGGGAAATTATTCTGAATTATTTTAAATATGGCTTTAAAATATTTTAATTAATAAAGATAATAATAAAGAAAATTAATAAAGATGAATTGAACAATAATTATTGTTGTTGTTTCTTCTGTTTCAGCTGCAACTGTTGTAGTTTTTGTTGCACTGCTCTCATTGGGAAAGACAATGAGAATATCATCTTTGCAAACAAAGTAAAAATCTATTTATGCACTCTGTCTAGGGGAATTTGCCAAATAGTTCAATTTTTGATAATGCTTAACTCTGTTTTTTGGTAACGGAAAAATTGTGTACAAGTTTCTCAAACTATTCCATTATCAAAAACAGACTTCATTTATTTACTCGCAATTGAATGTTTACAATGACAGAACTAATTATTTTTCCAACATCTTATGGGATTATAAAGTAAAATTTCTTAAATTCAATTTCTAAAAATTGTATTCTCGATTTAATTTTCCTCCTACTCATTTAATAAAGCTTAACCAAAAAGAATAATAAAATCATTTCAATGAAGTATGCGTATTTTAATTTTCTTTCATTAGGTTGAGTTGCTTATTTTATTATCCAGAGAGAGAAATAATTATAGCTGTTTAAATAAATTGATTTAAATTACTGTAAAAACCAATTGTTTCGGTTCTTCCTTATGTTACCCTTTGAGCTACTTTCTTTCTTTATGTATTTAAAAATTATATTTTAGCATTTAATATGTTTCTATTCAAGAAAATGATACAAGATGAAATTTTTCACATACTATTCCCACAATTTTAAAAATTTAAATTTTTTGAAGAAAAATTGGAAAAATTTAAAATTTTACTCCTTTTGTAATTATTAATTTTTTGACCTGAAAGTTTTTTCTAATATACTTATAGATGTTATAAACAAATTTAGGGATTGATTTTAGAATAACTTAATTCGTTTTTGAGAATAAAAAATAAAATGTTGGTTAATTCCCAGTGAACGGTACGCTCCTTGTCCGCCATCTTGTTTTTGGCGACTATTGGCGAAACGCGACTCCGCGAAGCACACGCCAAGTATGAGGTCGATTACTTCGTGCTAGATCTAGAAACTCAGCGTGAACTCTATAGGGTCGTGCTCCAAAATAGTCACCAAACAAGAAAATACAACAAAAATTTTAGAAAGACAAAACACTTTCATAAAATCAACAAAAGGCATAAACATTACTTTTTAATTCTTCATCTTTGCTCAAGTATATTCGTCATCCAAATCTTTCCTTTCAACCAACATATTTTCATTACAATTAGGGAAGTATAATTACTAGCAATCAATCCTACACTCATAAAATATTTAACAACATTCAACTTACCTTTCTTTTCCAATTCAAAAAAAAATCTCAAATTCACTCGGTCTTGTTCCGATCCAGACAAAGACGAAAAAGCCATTATACTTAAAATTTTAAAAACCAGAAATTAAAACCAAATAGAAATTACAAAAATTTAAATATTATAAAATTAAAAACAAATACTAATTAAGAAATTTAAATACTATAAAATTAGAACAATTAAAATTTTTGAAATAAATACGATTGAAGAGAATGCAGAACTTAACCACTCCACTGGTGAAAAACAGATTGAAATGTAGCAAGCTGCAAAACCGTTAAATTAACGACAAAAAGTGTGGAATTCAAACTTGCCTCCTACAACTTTTAATATAATTGGATGAAACAAGAATTAGATCATCATGACATCACATCATTCATTGCGGAAGTTACACCAAAGAGGATCCGATAACGCACAGGTTACCATCTTTTAACGGGAGAGAAAGGGTTAAGTTGACAAGGAGAAAATAAGTATCGCCAGAGAAATGGCGCCAAAATAGCGTACCGTTCACTGGGATAGAGCCAAAATGTTAATATGCATGCTAAAAATCAACGAAAAAGCCAATATTTCTTACATTTTAATTTTTTTAAAAAAGTATTCAGTTTACAGCAAAATGGATCCCTAATTTTGTTACATGCTTTACATGCAACACACAGAAAAAAAATGGAAGAAATTTGGGAATAGTTTTGGGGATATTTTTTGAATGCACTAATGTTTGAAAACAAAACTGAGAAAACCACTTCAAGTTTATAATTTAAAAAAATTATAATAAGTTAAATAAACAAAAATACATTTAAGATATTATTTATATATTTTTCCTTTAAAATAATAACTGCATTTTCGTTTTTTTAACCCATCATTTTATAAAGGATCTTTTTTAAGGGTATTAATTGCACAAAAAAATTCAAGAAAAATGTTAAAAATTTTTTTTTTCTCTCAAAAGTTTCTTTTTTCCAAATATTAAAGTATTACATTTGATGAAAAATATTTTAGAATAAAAAAATTTTAAATGAAAATGCCTTTATTCAAAATTTCATATACACCTTTTCCCAAAAGAAAAAAATTGCATTTTGTTTTGCCTTAAAAAACCCCTGCTTTATATATTACACTTTCTTTTTTTAATTATTATTTCTTTTAAAGGTTTTTTTTATCAAACCCTTTTTTAGTTTTTTTTTCCTAAAAGGGGGCGTGGCCGAATTGCCTAATTTTTTTAAATGAAGTTTATTCAATTTTTAAATTTGATTCCTAATGATAAATCAATCGAAAGATAATTCACAGAATAAATTAAATAAAATAAAAAACGATAGGTTTTTTCTTTTTTGGGGGGCCCAAACTTTAAAGAAACTTGTCAGGCACTTTTGCATGGATGAAAAAATAGAAAAAAAAAAAAAAAAAAAGGTACATCTTCTCTAAATAATAGATAAATTTGCTTTTACAGTAGGAATCTGAAGGGTTTTCAGGGTCGTCGAACGACTTTTTCCTGCAAAAAGTTAAGCAAAGCACCACCAACCGTTTCCCCCGATTTTTACTGGGAGTAAAGGGTTAGAATGGGAAAGTTTCAAATGGCTCACCAAACATAAACTGTTCCTGTGTTGGGAAGCAAAATGAAAGATGATTAGAGTCAGACCAAATTACATTCTTTGTTTCAAGAAAAATCAACTTTTGATGTCCTTTGCACCCATGTATGCATTTCTTGACGTTGATGTCAGGTAATGAGAATTTTCACTTTACAAACATGACCAAGAAAATTTAATTTCCTCAAGCAAACTGGTTTGTTTACACTGGATTTTTTCAGTCAATTGTTTAAATCGGTTTTCATTAAGTCAGTTGCGGATTTATAGATTGGAGGAATAATTAGTGCGATTGCTAAATATATTAAATACATATTCATGATTGATGCCTTTTACAAAATTAAAATTTAAACCAAACTTACAGTACTCAATAATTAAAATTTGTTAAATTGATTTGAAAAAACTGAAGTAAAAAATATAAATATTATTTGGTTTCACGACTGTCGACACAATATTTCCAAAACAGTCTCATTGTTAACTGTAAGGATTAAAAATACTCCAATCAGATACAATCCGGCGATGTATTCTTTCAGAAAGCCTACAAGGCATCATATATATATATATATAATACATTGAATCACATATTATCGTCAGAAAAACCATCATGCACATAGCTCCCAAAAATAATTCTTTAAATATATAATATTTTCCACTGATAATTTTTAGTAATTACTCGTGTGTGACTTTAATAACAATCCTTACAAGTATCACGAATATTGATAATTTTATCATCATTTTTATAACCACCTTTTTATAGGGAAATGTTGGATAGGATGAAAGAGAGAGAGATGATTCATATTTTTTTCTCAAAAATTACTTTAGACTACAATTCTGACTCTGTATCATCAGAGACATGCAACATGGACCAGTTACTCAAGTAACATAAAAGATTCTATCCAACCATAAGTGGGATTCACAGTATGATACGGAAGATATCTAGACAAAAAGAATGTACCCTTTTCCTTTACTTTTTTCTAGGTACCCAGTGTGCAGAGAGTGATGAAAATTGGCCTGAAAGCTACTAGAGATTCCAAGGAAGGATTGCCAAACTCTCAACTGTTTCCTCCGAACGCGGTCACCCTGTGCTTTTGCCTCTGCAAAGGCAACTTGTCTCCATTAGTTGTATATGCCCACGCTTAATTGAGTTCTTGAACAGTGGATCGATCTCAAATTGTCGCCAAAAGTTGCGTTTAACTGTGATAATATACATTGTTTTTTTCGCATTCCACAGCACAAAATGCCTTCTATGTTTTGATGGGTGCCAAGTTGACAATTTTGTGCTCATAGGAAAGGCGAGTATTTCAAAACTTGGAGTATGTAGTAGCTTTCAGACCAATTTTAAACAATCCCCACATAATGGGTACCTAACAAAATAAAGAAAAAGGGTACATTCCATTTCTGCCCGTGCAAGAGGCATGCTGGCGCGAGTATGGACGGAAAAGAAGTATTGCCTAGATATTTACCGTGTCACGAAGGGCGCCCATATTGAATCTTTGTAAGGTTCATCTGTGGTACAAAGGAAACCCCTTGATATATTACCTAACTTCTGGTATAATAAAACATTCCAATAGTACCTAAGAGAAACTAGAGAAAATTTTTTTAAAAAAAAGTAACAATCTCTTCGAACACTCTGTACAGCAATTGTGACAAATTTTTCCCCATTTTACGGTTTGCGATAAAAATGTCAAGCAGACCTAAGAAGAAATTGCCCTTCATGCACCTTTTTGTCATTTCAACGAAAAATTCTCTCAACAGAAAAGAAGGCAGATGGGATAAAACAGTAACAGTTGAAGAAAATTGTAGCAAGATTAAATACAACAAACTTGCTAATAATCCAACAAAAAAGATGAAACTAGTTAGGCGACAGCTGGACTTCCAATTTTCTGAGTCTAAAAACTCAACCCATTCATTTGAAGTTCCTGATATTGACACTGATGACGACCCAGAAAATCTTAACGATAAAGACTAAGTCATTTGTGTAGTGTAAGAAAAAAAGAGAAATCAAGGTTGCAATGTCTTATGTCAATTTTCAGTACTTGAGTCTGTCTTCGCCAAATGTACGAGGCCCTGAACAAAATGCGGAGTCCATTTTCAAACAGAAAATTGTTTTTCTGTTTTCAAAAAAAATTGTGCAACATTATAATTCATATATTTCTGTTTATAATAAAGCGTTTTTAAGATTTTGAAATGTAATAAAATCTGTTGTAACAAATTGTGGGGACTTTTCCTGCATTTGAGAGCTGATCTTACTTATAACATATATATTATATTTGTATACATGTATATACAGTAGGACCTCTATATAACGAAGTCGTTAAATCCCGGAAAAAAGTTCGTTTTATAGAAGTTCATCTTTTAATATACTTTATAAACCACATAAAATACAATTTTAAATTCATAAACACTATATATTAAAAAAAAGTAATTATTCACACCTTTTTTTTAAAATTAATATTTGTTTATTTTACATATCATACCCATCAAAATAGAAAGAAAGAAAGAAAAACTACAAGGAAAACAAGAAAAAAGAATATCGAAGAATTAACTGTATTTTCAATATTAAGAAAATAATTTTTTTACTAAAATTAATTAATTTTAAGGACATTTTATAATTTAAAAAAGCATACAAGTAATATTAAACATACATTATTTTATATTTAGAACACGGGAACACGGGACAACTCTACTGAGGGTGAAAGAGGATATCGAAGATGTTTCTAGTGAACTAGGAAATGGGGGTTAACAGTTGCACTTCTTGGACGAAACGTCCAGAACTTTATTGTTCTCTGCGATTTAGGATGTAATAAAACCAATTCAAGATTTATGACCACCATAAAATGTGTTAAAGAGAGAATAAAGTGAAAATTTTTCATAATACTTTTAAAAAAGAGAGAAAAAAAATTGAATCACAAAAGAAAAAGTTCGTTATATAGAAAATGCTCTTCGTTATAGAGAGGTTATTTTACGAAAAAAATCGTGAAATATTCAAGGTTCCAGGAAAAAGTTCGTTATATAGAAAAATTTGCAATATAGAGGTTCGTTCGACTGTATGTATACACTCACTTCCAAAAGTTAAGCACGGAGAGGAAAATGCTAATTTCCGGAAGCCAGTCAAAATTGAAGACGATGCAATTCGTTGCAGAGGTAGATGGAAGTATGCAAATATGTTAGGTAACAGACAATCGTGCTTTCATATCAAGAAATATGCAAAATGGGCAGTCTTATAAGAAGCCAGCTTTATGAAGGGTTACAGAAGTTGATTGTAAGTGCAAATAGAAGGTGTTTAAAACTTTCGTACAATTTGTTTTCAAGACATACGTGTTTCTATGACTTCTAGAAAACGAATGGACGATTCTGAGCACTGACGTGCTGTGGGGCGCATTGAAGCAGGACAGTCAATCACAGATGTTTCTCTTTTCATCGGCGTTCATCATTCTGTAATTTCACGTTTATGAAAACAATTCCAAACCACACAGACAGTTGTCTGAAGGCCCGTGGGTGGTCGCCAAAGGGTTACAAACCCCGCGGAAGATCGATATATTGCTATTGTAGCCAAGCGGAATCACAGAGCGTATAAGATGTCTCCACACGTGTGACATCTATGGTTACAGCTTCCATTGGTAAGGCTATATCTGCATACTGTACGCCGAAGATTACATATGAATGGACTGTAGGCCCGGGTACCTCGAGTTTGTGTACCTCTATCCGTCCAATCAAGAGGGGCACGATTAAAGTGATGCCGGGAACATGGCAATTGGACTGTGTCTGATTGGGGCAATATCATGTTTACTGATGAGTCAAGATTTGCTCTGGAGCCAGATGACAAGTGTATAAGGATATGGCGTAAACAAGGAACACGCAATCAGCCCCAAAACATCACCGAACATCCCACATTCCGAGGCGGAAGCATTATGGTGTGGACAGGGATTTCATTAGGATAACGCACCGACCTGCACATCTTTAAACGGGGTTCTGTGATGGCTGTCCGGTTGCGAGATGAAGTCCTAGAACCCATTGTGAGATTGTACGCTGAAGCAGTTGGCCCTACTTTTGTTTTAATGGACGATAACGCACGTCCCCATAGAGCTGACATCGTCGATGACTACCTGTAGAGTGAAGGGATTGCGCGTATGGCGTGGCCAGCACATTCGCCCGACCTTAATCCCATTGAAAATCTTTGGGATGCTCTCGGCCGTGTTGTATCTTCACGTTTCCCACCTCCAGCCACTCTTATGGAGCTAGAAACTGCTCTACAAGAAGAATGGCGATTGCTTGATTCTACAGTGATTGACGACCTAATTGAAAGCATGGTCAGAAGTTGTAAACTTTGCATACAGATGAGGTGGGATCACATACCCTATAAACGTCCTTTTTTTCATTTTATGCTGTTTATTTTCACTTTATACATAATTCTGTTTAAGTCTCCAGTATGACATTATCTGATAACTTACAAAAATTTAATATCGTTTTATTTCTGTATATAATTATTGATTTTGTTTTATGTATAATTATATATGCTACTTTACTGCCAAATTTTGTGTCAATCAAAGCAGTATTTGTTGATTTTTTTGCATTTTACATCTTCGTGCTTAACTTTTGGAAGTGAGTGTATATAGTTGGTTGTTAGCAAAATTTAAAAATTCAACAAATGTATGAAGGTATCCGACTACCCTAAATTGTGAATTTTGTCAAACATTTACCAATTTTTTATAATTTTATTTTATAGGCCATCTAATTAGCTTTATTAAAATACCAAGTTTATTATAATCCGTTCACTAAAGCAAAAACTACAAGTGTTTTAGTAAAAGCAGATGCCATTACTTTAAGCAAGATGTCATATTTTAAAATGCGTTTCATTCGAAATATGTTTTTTGAAAATGTTCAAACGGGAACAGCGATTGCTCAAAATGTTTTGAAAATAATTAATTGAAATTTTTTGTGTATGTTCTGTATAAAAGCAGAAGTGTTCTAACTTTCATATTTATCAATAACTGTTTTATTACAAAAGTTACAGTCCCTTGTGTGAATATATAATCACTGTTTATTTTAAGCAATTTCATATATTAACTAATATAAAGTGCTCTAGTTTTAATAAAACTTAAAATAGCTCTTATCCTGAAGGTCATTTCAAAAATGAGTAACATAGCAACACATCAGAATTGAAAAATTGAAAATTAGTTCATAAACTTTTGGTACAGATTGGGTTCCGTTTATGTTATTTTTACCATATTTTTCCCATTTTAGTAATAATTTCTTTTTCTCTTTTTAATGTTAGCATATTTTCTTAAAATGTGCCAAAGAAATCTAAAATTTACAAGAAAAAAAATCCACATATCTCCATCTTTTTTAAAAAAGTTGTCGGAAGTTGTTTACCTTAAGTATTTATTGGACATTAAAAATTATTGCAATTAAATTTTTACTTTTATTTTAAATCATTTTAACCCATTTCTCGTAACAATTCAAAAATATAAAATTATTTTAATAGTTGTATTTTATTTAGAATTTGCAATAATTAAGAAAAAAAAAAACTGAAAATATGCCCCAAAAATGGAACATTGTCAAATAACAAGGCATACCAGAATTCGATTTTGCTTCTTTCTTTTTGCTTGTGGTTTATTTTTTGCATTTATGTTTAGACGATATTTCTGTTAAAGAGAATGAAAATATTGCTAATAGTTTATCAAATACATTTTGATTTAGTATTTACGAAATTCATAACATAACCATAAAAATATTTTGAATATATGAATTCAGAGCCAAGCACAATATAAAACATAAAACTGCTAAAGTTTTAAAAATAACTTTCGTAGTTCGTGATAGATTTAAATTTTTCATACTTTTAATGTCTCATATTTCATTTTTTACTAAGAAAAGAAAAGAGTTTTGAATTCATATGTTCACATTCCTGCTGAATCCCATTGCTAATGGCTTGGCACATTCCGAAAGACACGAAATTAAAAAAAGAGGATTGTTCGACAATGAAGAAGAATAAATAATATTTAAAAGACAAGACGTAAAAGAATTTTTAAAATACTTACTGGTACACATTAATGCAATTCTCCAAGCATCAAAAAATTCAAAAAACTTTCTGCTTTCTATTTTTCAACAATTTAGAATTCCAAACTTTTATATACTTTTAGCGTTTCATATTTCCTCTTACAGCTTTCACGAAGAAAAGATGTGAAGCATGAAATCGCGTTTCCATACTTCCTTCACTTGAGAAAAGTGTGGCTAATGGTTTGACACATTTCTAAAGACAAGACGCTTAGGAAAGGTGAAAAAAATATTGAACGAAATGAAGTGTAGAATTTTTCTATAATGTAAAAAGAAAACTGAAAAATAATTTACAACAAACTTTGCGGAGATCTCATCAATCATGTGTCAACTTTAAGAGTCCATTTTCAAAGAGGAACATGATGGTTTATAACTCATTAATTGCTGCAGTTAGTTATACTTGAGTAAATAAATGCATTTTTTTCACACTCTATTTATTTATCTTGGTGGAATTTTCAATCGTTAATAAAATACATTTTAAAGCGCTCAATTGAGATGAAATTTTATATATATGATTATTTTGGATGACAATACCGTAATTTATTTATAATTAACAAAAATTAATTGATTAAAACTATATATTCAAAGAATTACAAACACAGCCACGTTGGCCTCATTTTTGGCAAATAAGCGACCATTTTGGCGACTTGTGTCAAAACATGTAAAGTTTTTTTTTCTCACCTTTTAAAGAGCTCGTTTGAGCTGCAATTTTCTATACACTATTGTTTTGGGGTAAAAATACCATAATTTAATTATAATTATTTAAAATTAATTGGCTGAAACTAATTATTTAAAGAATTACAGATACAGCCACGTTGGTTTCATTTTTAGCAACTCTGAGTCAAAACTTAAAAAGATTTTTTTTTTCCTCACGTTTTAAAGCATTCTGTTGAACTGAAATTTTATATACACGATTGTTTTGGATTACAGTACGGTACTTTAAATATAATTAATAAAAATTAATTACCACTTAATGTTGTGATTCTGTCTTATGTATACACATATTTATATAAATTTTAACTATTTAATAAAAAGTAGCTAAAATGAAATTTTTATTTGTTGATCTAAGTAGGAATTGACTTAATTTTTTTTCTTATATTCCTTGTCTTTTTGTGTAATTGCCATAGCTCGTTCAAATCTAAAATAAAAAAAAATAAAAACAGAGTGCGTTCTTATGATAAAAAGTAATTAATATAAATAAACCGTCTAGATTTATCAGTCAAAAGTGTCTGTAAAGTAAGAAGCACCATCGCAAAGAATAATTATGCAAATATTTTTTTACTGACAACGTTTTAAAATATTTAAGTGATCTACTAAAATATTATACTGTTCGTATTTAATAAATGAATTAAATTATAATATTTAGTTTACTCGACAAGATGTTCTAAATTATACTTATTAAATCAGTATTTTCGAATGAATTAGAATTGATTGATAAATGTTTTTGATTTGTTTCAAGATAAGTATAAATTTAGATATTTAGATGATACACAGAATAATTCAAAGACGTTTTATAAACTAAAATTCCAGTAAATTTATTTTAAAAAATATATAAATTGTAAACTTAGATATGGGTAAATACATCATTTTATCTACCTATTATTTAACTAGCAAAAAAAATTTGGACAATATCGATAATTGTTTTTTAATCTTAGTTATAATATGAGAGTGAGAGCTATATTTACGTCGCACTATATTAAGCCTGCACATTTCGTTTAAATATAAAACAACACTATAGATTTAATTAATTGTTCTACTAATTTAATTTTGGGAGATAAACAAATTTTAAAACAGGAGAAATTGAACTGAAATTTTAGAAATAAAGAATATAATATAACTTGATATAGGAAGATATATCAAGATTAGTGAAGATAAAAGTAAAAAAAAAAAAGTATAAATTCAACATACTTTTTTATATCATAATATTCTCAAATGTCATTATATTCTGAATAATCTGTGAACTGCTAATAAAAAAAGTATAGTGAAAAAATATATTACTGATACTAATAAAAATGTATTTTCAAGAATTTATTTCTAAAATAAAATTATATAAGTAAACTTTAACCCCATTTAGGACTCGCTATGTGAAAACGCGATGTGGACGCGGTAGTTTAGTTGTCAAGGAAACGGACTCTGGCCGGAATGTCATGAGTTCGGAACTCTTACCGCTGAAGACCCGCCGTATAGGGGAGCGATGCACATTAAATTTGTCGAGAGCTCAAACGTTCTCCCACTGGTTCTCGACACTTCCCCATGGTTCAAAATTACGAAGTCCGTCGCCCTAAGCCTGAATAGTGCGACGTTAATACTCACTCACTTTCTCGCTCGTGAAAACGCAATATTAAATTCTAAATTTTTTTAAACGTTTTCATGTGGTTATTTTTCAGTTAAACTAAATCTTAAAATAAATTTTTATTTTTTAATTAGCTAGATTTTATACCTAGATCAAATAATTTTATTTTCACGTTTTGGTGAAAAAGAATTGAAATTTTTAAAAGGGTTAAACATGAAATTTTAAAAAGGTAAGTTTCATAAATATATGAACCAGTACAATAAATGCCATTTTAACTGTACATTTTACTAGTTTTAGATGTGCATACTTTTAGATGTACCCTTACATACTGTTTTTGTTTCAATTTAAATTAGTGCTTCTCAAAGTTTGAATGTTTGCGGCCCAATTTTCAATCATAATTTTCATTGAGCCCCTTCCATACATAAACATTGCATTTAATTCAACAATACTCTACTTTGACGCTAAATCTACAATACGATTTTAACCTCTTAAGTACCGCCGGCGCATATAAACGTCAAGCTAAGCGAAAGTGTTAACTGCCCAGACGTATATATACATCTTTCCGAAGTACGATCTTTTCTGTGCACACACACTGCTATCCATAAAATTATTCCAAAGACTTTTGAATGCAAAAAAAAAAGGATTTTGATAGTGTTTGCGAAGGATTTACTTATTTCAGAGGATTTGCCATTTATAAGTGTATCATATCAGTGTAAATGCGTGTTTTACTTTTTATCATGCGAGAATGTATTTTGTTTGTTTACCTTCAGTAAATTAATATTTTTTTTTAAAAAAAAGCTTCCGTTTTTGACTTTTTAATATGCTCGCGCCCCTAGGGGGGCGCGTCCCACAGTTTCAGAAACGCTGATTTTTTGGAAGAGTTTAGGTCTCTTGCACATCATTAATTAGAATGATTCGTGCCTAAATATCTGTTGCGTGATAAAATTTAATTAAAGGAATGCGAAACTCTTCATATCTTTAAGGTATAATGAGGATAGAAATCAATTAGTTATCTTAAATAGTAAGCAATTAAAAATGGTACGGAATTTTCCTGGTCAAATTATACAAAATGTGAAATAACCTTAATTAAGCATTTCACATTTGAGAATAAATTTTTAACCTTTAAATGGTTGCTAAAGGTTTATTAATTAGTTAACTCAAACACATTGTTCAAAAGTATTTAGATTATTATCGCAAATCTTATTAATAAAACTTGAAAAGATTTAAGTAAAAATTTAATGTACCACTGTACATATACCATTATATGAATTTTCTTATTTAAAAATAGCTTTTATTACAAATTTTAAATAATAATAATTATTCATTGTATTTCACACACTCACACACAATTCCAATGAAATCACATTCTAAAATTGTATATACATACATATATACATACACACACTTTAAAAATTAAATTAGATTTTGGGTAATTCTAAAACAATAAATTAGTTAACCATTTCAATATTTTGTTGAAAAATTGTTCTCTTTCATAAATAGAAATGTAAAAACAGAACATATTTTTAAATGGAGTAGGATAATTTAAAATATATTGAACCAGCAGGCATATGACTAAATTGATATCAGTAATAAAATTACTTTTAATAAATAGTAATGTAAAAAGTTGCTTTGGTGTAAATACATTTGAATAAATAAATAATTTCATTTAAATGTTCAGTCTTTAGAGAGAAAAAGAAGTTAAAGATTTTTCCCTAAATGAATATTAATAATAGCATACAAAGACTGTTTAACTTTAAATTGTTTTTGAATAAATAGATAAATTTAAAAAAAATATCTCCTAACATCAAACTGCTATTAAATTTAAAAAAAAAAACTTTAAAAGAAACGCTTTTATTACTTGCTCTATCAAAACAGTAATAGTTATGAGTGGTAGTTAAAGTCAGATATAGTTATGAGTAGTAGTTAAAATTAGAAAAATTACGAGCTGAAGAAATATGTACAAAACGAAGAAAAAGTACTTCCAGAAATTATTATTGCCAATACGAAGAGCAAAATGGAAATAATACTTTAAATAAATAACTCCATTTATCAGAAATAAGTATTTCAGGTTATATGTGCTTTTGAGTTAGTTTATGGAACTAGTTAAATGGGAACATATTGTTTATTTGTTAAATGGGAACCATCTGTTACTATAGCTACAGTTTTATAAAATGTACCAAACTAGGAAAATCTTATTTTTCTACAATTTTATCAAATGGAATAAGAAATCATGCTAATATTTCCGAAAATTTTATCTAACATATAAGTTAAATTGAGCTTAAACATAAAATATTTTAGGAAATTTTTTACAGTGGCTGTATTTAGTTTTATTTTTCATGCATATTTGTATGTTTGAAGGTGTCTCGGGGGTGTTAATTTTGTCTCGAGAGATGAAAGTATATATATATAAGAAAATTTTGACTAGATATAATTCTTTTAGGTTACATTTAAAAAAATTGATTCTTTTACACATTTTTATAAAAAAAAATAAGGTTTCAAAAAACTTTAAAATGTTTAAAACATAATCATAATTTAAAAATTATAAGCACATGAAAATAAGAAAAATATTTCTATAAGAAATATAAAGTAAAATTTGTATTGCGCATGATATTTCCTAAAATAGTAGTCTTTGATGTATAAAACTTTATAGAATTACAAAATGTATTCTACTCTTTAAACCTTACTCTAATTTTAGCATCATATATTTTTTTATTTAAACAATTTGAAAAATATTTAAATTTAAAAAAGAAAAATAATAATTTTTATTTACTTTTAAAAAATATTACTTATTATTTTATTTATATGTGAAAATGCTATGCATTTAATTTTATAATTACACTTATTTGTAGTAATTAGTGCTAATATCTTAGAAAATATCGTGCGGGTCATAAAACTTCTTTAATATTTCTTATATAAATGTTTCGTATTTTCATGTCCTTATCATTTTTAAAAAAGTATGATTATATTTTAAACATTTTACACTTTTTTGAAACCTCATTCTTTTATAAAAAAATGTGTAAAAGAATCGAATTATTTTATTTTAATTTCAAAGAGTTATATCCAGTCGAAAATTACTTAAGTTTCCAGCTCTCGAGATAAAATTAACACTCCTGAGGTTTCTGAATTGATCTTTACATTTTAGAAATATTCTTTTAAAAATGTACAAATACGAAATACTCAAATATGTGTATTTAAATTTATTAAAATTAAGCGTAAGTATATTATGATGAAAATGAGATTATAAAATAAAAAATGCTTCTTAGAATTATGCTTTTATTACAACTGAATTAACAATCATTTTAAACTGATAGATTTTCTCTGTATAAACCTTTAGAACCTAATTTTATTCTCATTCGCGATTATTTATGTTTATAAACTAAATCATTTAATACATAGCACTTTAAAAATTTTCGTTGTCTTACGTTGAAGTTAATTAGCTAATGACTGCAATTTTCCTTAATTTAATAAATAAACATTCATTAAAAAATAAAAACTGGCAAGAAACATAT